>BPLR01005098.1:0-191106 GCA_021605095.1 Caerostris extrusa | reverse complement strand
GCCGTATTGCGGCGGTCAGCCCAGCGAATTTTGTTGGCTGCAATTGGTAGAAACTTGTTTCTTTCCATATTTCAATGAGTTCAAGATACTAGGATGAGAATAGACGTGTCTTTGATCTTTCTCCGGTAAAAGGGTCTATGAGTCATGTCTTCAAAATTGAGAAATCTATAAAGTGAGTGTGATAGAATACTATATGTTTAGCATTGACAGTCATTTCTCCTAGTTTATACTTGCAATGTTCACTTTGAAAAGGTTGGTCAGTCATGACTTGCTGGGTGCAAAATTAGTAGGAAATGCTTTGAAACCCCCTCCTTTCCATATTTTCCAGTGAGTTCAGCGATGTCACCTGTGGAATTGAAGTGTACTTTTGATCCTTCTGGCTGGCGGCTGTATAACGGCCACTGACTTCAGAATTCCAAAAACTAGAAACAGAAATTGTAACAGAATGTTACATGTCACCATGACGATCCAGATTCAGTTGCGCATGTCCTGGTCATTCACTTCTAGCACTGGTTGAAAAATACTCAATTTGAAGTGGTAAGTCATCTCATGATTTGTTGGTTGCACTAGTTGTAATCTGTTCGTAGCCCCATTCTTCCCATATTTTTAAAGTGAGTTCGAATGCTCGAAATTGAAGTGCCTTTGATTTTCTCTTTAAATATTAATAATCAATCATGTCTTCATAATTAGAAAAATTAAAAGGTGATTTGAAAGATAAGAATGCTATATGTTTATGCACAAACAGCTGGACTGCCAATGTTATTACACATTGCACACTTTAACTTTTATACTTGTTGAAAGTATTCAATTTAAAAATCTTAAAAACTATGGTGGCTGTAACAGAATGCTGTATGTCTAGCATTGACAGGTTCAGCTTCATTGGTGCATGTGGAATCCATTCGCTTTTATACTATTAAAATATTCAGATTTGAAACATTCAAACTGAGTAAATATTTCTCTGGTTTCAAAGAGTAAGAACTCTGTTTTTTAAAGCCTCACTCTTTCCATATTCCAATGAGCATGTACCACAGGTTCAAGTTCGAATCCTAGCGGTTTGGTTTATAACTATTGAACCTAACACCAATAACTTGATTCCTTAACTATTGAACTAACAATTTGATAACTTGATTCGTAAAACACCGATTTTATAATTGATAGGTCATTATTGAATAAAATATTTAGATAACTTGATACGTCATTATTGAATCTAATAATTCGATAACTTGATACGTCATTATTGAATCTAATAATTCGTTAACTTGATACGCCATTATTGAATCTAATAATTCGATAACTTGATACATAATTATTGAATCAAACAATTCAATAACTCATATTCGTCATTATTGAACCTAGCAATTCGATAATTTGGTACATTCAAAGGCAACGAATCAATTCGATAACTTGATTTCGTAACTATCAATGCTTAATTGAATATTCAGTTTTATGATGAGAGAGAATCTTAATAAATTTGAAGTGGCAAAAGCCTTGTCGTTGAACTTGGTGGGAGGATGCTTGATCTTTTTAAGTGCACACATACATTTTTGATATTCGCTTTGAGTTTAAATGACAAAAAGAAATGGCAGTACAATATATGAACCTTTCTATGTGTAGTGTAGCAGAATCAGCATTAATTAAAATGCACGTACCAATTCTAATGACACATAATCTCAAATACAAATGCCAGGTATTCGAAAAAAAATGATTTCTTGTTTATCGCTTGTGTATAAGTTTACCGCAGCATTTTAGCTTTAAAAAAGTGCTCTAATAATATCGGCTTATACATGGAAACATACAATAATTTCCGTGGTATAAGTTTGAGTTTATGAAAAAAATTAGAAAAACGCTGTTATCAGAAAATGTTAGTTGTCCCAGTGAAGATTCCAAATTTTTTGGAACATTAAATATTTGGGGAAAAAAAAACGCTATTTCTTTTGATGTTAGTCTGATAAAACAAGTTTATTACTTCTTTAAAAGACGCGCATCATTTAATAAGCATACAGTGGAGGGTTAAGTATGTTTATCGTAACTTTCTTTTCTCCCTAAATATCCTCATCATGCCCTAAAAAGCCATAAATATAATGAGACTATTAAAAAATGTCGCCAAATAAGCCTTAAATGTGGTCCGATGTTCCCTAAATGATCAATTTGACCCTACGATGACTCGAAAAATCTTGGCGCGATGTTATCTTTGGCGCTAACTGTTATGATTGTTCATTTTCCTTTTTTGAATTATGTTTGTCTGAACGCTAATGATGATAATAAACAAGTTACTTGTCCTTTACGTACACATGAATTTGGCGGATTTTGGTGGAATTATTTTAAGCCTCGCAATTTGGCAGAGAAATGCAAAATGTTCTTTTAATTTATACACGTTCTTCTAAATGGCTTTTGTTTAATGTACCATTACCTAAAAACCGGCTAACTTTTAATAGTTTTGTTGAAATATTTTGAACTTCCATACTGCTTTTTCAAAAATAACTAGGTTCTTATGGTTTTGAAAAAAAGTTGAATTAAAGTATTAAGTAAAGAAATTACATTGCAAACTATTTAGTAATATAACGACTTTCTATTCAAAATCAAATAACTTTATTTTTACTATCTAATAATAAATCTTTATATGATGATATTTATTCGTAAAATATTTTAAGTTCCTTTTTTATTAAATATTTCTAATTTAGGATTTTGGTATTTTTCCTTTAGGCGGCCATAAATTTAGCCAACATCAGATTTTTCGGAGACGATGCAGCAAACCAATCCAGTTAAAAGTTTCCGAAATTCATAATTTATATATGAGCCGAATTAAAAACCAATTCGTGTAAACGTTAATTATTTATGATGGTATGCTATTATTTCTCTGTGCTATTATTTGTGTTTTGTTATTTTTCCATTAGCCGGTGTCAAATTTTGCATCAGATTTTTCGGACAACATATGATTTTTTTTTTCAGAAACTATGCAGCAAAACAGCAATATAAGCAACTTCAAAAGTAAAAAACTAATTTTAGTATATCTTGTAACTAACTGACTTAATTTTTAAAAGTAACATTTTTTTTTAAAGTAAAGAAATAAAAACAGGCTTTATTTAGTCATATTTGCAGATTTACCATTTGTATATAAGCAGACGATGATATTTTACCTTTCAAAAGTTATAAATATTATCGGCTTTTACATGGAAATATATAATAAATTCAGTACAAGTATGAGTTTATGAAAAAAAAATAAATAAAATGCTGTTATAAAATGTGCTATTTGTCCCTGTGAAGATTCCAAAATTTTGGAACATTAAACTATTTGTCGGAGAACGCTATTTTCTTTGATATTAGTCAGATAAAAACAGTTTAGTACTTCTTTAAAAGACGCGCATCATTTAATAAGCATACACTGGAGGGTTAAGTATGTTTATCATAACTTTCTTGCTTCCTAAATATCCTCATCGTACTCTAAAAGCGATAAATAAAATGAGACTATTAAAAAAATGTCGCCGAATAAGCTTTAAATGTGGTCCGATATTCCCCTAAATGGTCAATTTAAACTCTACGACGACCCGAAAACGTTTGGCGCGACGTTATCTTTTTGCGCTAACTGTTATCATTGTTCATTTCCTTTTTGAATTATGTTTGTCCTGGACGCTAATGATGATAATAAACAAGTTACTTGTCCTTTACGTACATAAATTTGGCGGATTTTGGTGGAATTATTTTTAAGCCTCTAATTTGGCAAAGAAATGCAAAATGTTCTTTTAATTTATACACGTTCTTTTACAATGGCTATTGTTAAATGTATCATTACGTAAAAAATAGGCTGACTTAAATAGTTTTGTTCAAATATTTTGAATTTACATACTGCTTTTCAAATCTTATCTTTTATCAAATCTTTTCAAATCTTTCTTGGTTTAAAAAATTTGAATTTAACGTATGGGGTAAGGAAATAGCCTCGCAAGCTATTTTTGTAATATAACGGCTTTCTATTCAAAATTAAAATTTTATTTTTACTATAGAATAATAAATCTATATGATGATATTTAATCGAAAATATTTTTAAGTTTATTTTATTAATTATTTCTAGTTTACGTTTTGGAATTTTTCCATTAGCGGCCTACAAATTCACCCAACGATTTTTCGGAGATGATGCAAAAAAAAAAAAAACCATTAAAATGTTGCCGAAGTTTAAAATTCCTATATAACCGAATTTAAAATAAATTTGTATAACATTCATTATTTATGATGTTATACTATTATTTCTAATGTAATATTCGTATTTTCGTTAAATGCAAATTTACATCAGAATGTTTCGGTAACATCAGATTTTTCGGTGATTATGCTGCAAAATAACAATGTAAACAAATTTGATAGTAAAACAACAAAAATTTAGTAAAATTTGTAATTCAATTCATTTAAAAGTATTTTTTCCTAAACTGAAGAAATAAAAAAGGTGATTTATTTTGCGATATTTGCAAATTCATCACTTGTTAATGAACTGAGCCCGGTATTTTAGCTTTATAAAAGTTCTAAATATTATCGGCTTATACAAGAAAAGATACAATAAATTAAGTATAAGTATGAGTTTAAGGAAAAAAAAAAGTTAATGCTGTTAACAAATATGATATTTGTCCCTGTGAGGATTTCAAATATTTGGAACATTAAACTATTTGGGAAAAAATGCTATTTTTTTTTTTATGCCAGTCTGATAAAACAAGTTTATTACTTCTTTAAAAAGCGCGCATCATTTAATAAGCACACACTGGAAGGTTAAGTATGTTTATCGCAACTTTGTTGCTTCCCAAATATCCTCATCATGCTATAAAAAGAGATAAATAAAATGAAACTATTAAAAATGTCACCAAATAAGAATTAAATGTGGTCCGATATTTTCTAAATGGTCAATTTAAACTCTACGACGACCCGAAAAAGCTTGCAAAAAGTTATCTTTTGCGCTAACTGTTATGATTGTTCATTTCCTTTTTTGAATTATGTTTGTTCTGAACGCTAATGATGATAATAAACAAGTTACTTGTCCTTACGTACATAAATTTGGAGATTTTTGGTGGAATTATTTTAAGCCTCGCAATTTGGCCGAGAAATGCAAAATGTTCTTTAATTTATACACGTTCTTTTAAAATAGTCTTTTGTTTAATGTATCATTACGTGAAAACAGGATGATTTAAATAGTTTTGTTGAAATATTTTGAACTTCCATGCTGCTTTTAAAATGACTAGCATCTTACAGTTTAGAAATTTGAATTAATGAATAGATAAAGAAATAACACTTGCAATATAACGACTTTCTATTCAAAATTAAACTAACAATATTTTGCTATCGAATAAAAAATCTTTATATATGGATATTTATTAGCAATATATTTTAAGTTTGTTTTTTATTAATTATTTCTAGTTTATGTTTTGATCTTTTTCCATTAATCGGACACAAATTTAGCTAACATCAGATTTTTCGGAGATGTAGCAAACCAAACCAATCAAAGGTTTTGCGAAATTTAAAATTCGTATATAAGCCGAATTGAATACAAATTTGTGTAATGTTCGTAATTTATGATGTTCTACTATTATTTCTAATGTACGTTTTGGTATATTTCCATTAGCCGGGACGAAATTTGCATAAAAATTTTCGGACAACATCAGATTTTTCGGAGACTATACAGCAAAACAGTAATATAAACAACTCTGAAAGTAAGACAACTTTGCTTTAGTAAAATTTGTAACTCATTTCATTATTTTAAGCCTCTGAGTTAGACTGAGAAATCCAAACGTTTCGTTCTTTTAATTTATACGCATTATTTTAAAATTTGTTGTTTTGTTGTTTCTTATCCCACTTGGCTAGCCAAGCCCACGAGCCCATACCTACTCATGATTGAAGGGGAAGGAAGCAGCTTCTGTTGTGATGGAGCACCCGTAGGTAGAAGTCTGACTTTGGCTCCGTGACGCTCTTACAGTCATAGAAGACCGGGACCTTTACAGTTTAAAGTGGATTCCGAACCACTACAAACATCCATGGTACCGCCGGGATTCGAACCGAAACATGTGGCATCTAGGCGCCAGGGCGCTAGACACTCGGCTATTCAGGTCCCAAATTTGTGAATGCCAACGGCACGCGGTGTTCCCAGGTGGTCACCCACCCAAGTACTGACAGCGCCGAATGATGCTTGACTTCGATGATCTAACGAGAACCGGTATATTCAGCATGGTATGGCCGTTGGACTTTTAAAATATATAGTTTGCTTAATGTATCATTACGTAATAACAAGCCGACTTAAATAGTTCTGTTAAAATATTTTGAATTTCCATACTGCTTTTCAAAATGACTAGGATCTTATTGTTTAGAAAATTAGAATTATTGCATATAAATAAATAGCATCGCACGCTTTTAGTAATATAACACCTTTTTTTACGAAATTAAAAAAACTTTATTTCGCTATCGAATAATAAATCTTCATATTCATATATCTATTCGTAAAAGATTTTAAGTCTATATTATTTATTATTTATAGTTTACGTTTTTGAAATTTGTTCTTTAGCCTGGCACAAATTTAGCCAACATCAGATTTTTAGGAGATGGTGCAACATAACAAGCCAATTAATATGTTACAGAGTTCCAAAAATAATGTATAAGCCGATTGAAAACCAATTTGTTTAACGTTCATTATTTATGATTTTATGACATTATTTCTAGTGTACTTTTTGGTGTTTGTCCATTAGCCGGGCTGAAATTTACATAAGATTTTTTGAAAACATCAGATATTTTCAGAAGACCAAGCATAAACGCAACATAAAAAAAAATAGAAAGTAAATCCCCTTCTTTATAAAACATGTACCATTTCATTTTAAAAATATTTTTTATAAACTAAAAAAAAAAACTTGCTTTTATTTAGCGACATTTACAGATTTATCACTTGCATATAAGCTATCTCCAGTATTTTATCCTTAAAAAAAAATCTATAAATTTTATCAGCTTTCAAATGACCGTACAATAATATAAGCATGAATACATTTATAAGCATGAAATGAAAAAAATAAAGGAAATACTGTTATCAAATAAGCTATCTGTCCCTGTAAAGACACCAAATTTTCAGAACATTAAACTATTTGGTAAAACACGCTATTTTCTTTGACGTTATTTTGATAAAAACTACTTTTATTACTTCTTTAAAAGATGCGCATCATTTAATGAACATACACTGGAGGGTTAAGTATGTTCATCGTAACTTTCTTGCTTCCTAAATATCCTCATCATGCCCTAAAAAAGCCATAAATAAAATGAGTCTATTAAAAAATGTCGCCAAATAAGCCTTAAATGTAGTCCGATATTATCCTAAATGGTCAATTTAAACTCTACGATGACCCGAAAAAGCTTGGCGCGACGTTATCTTTTTGCGTTAACTGTTATGATTGTTCATTTTCCCTTTTTTTGAATTATGTTTGTCCTGAACGCTAATGACGATAATAAACAAGTTACTTGTCCTTTACGTACATAAATTTGGCGGATTTTGGTGGAATTATTTTAAGCCTCCCAATTTGGCTGCGAAATGCAAAATGTTCTTTTAATTTATGCACATTCTTTTAAAATGGCTTTTGTTTAATGTATCATTACGTAAAAAAAAGGCTGACTTAAATAATTCTTGTTGAAATATTTTGAACTTACATACTGCTTTCAAAATGACTAGGGATCTTTTTAAGAAAATTTGAATTAATATATAGAGTAAAGAAACAGCATTGGTAATATAACGACTTTCTATTTAAAATTAAAATAATGTTATTGTGCTATTGAATAATAAATATTTATATGATGATAATTATTAGCAAAATATTTTAAGTTTATTTTACTAATTATTTCTAGTTTACGTTTTAATAAATTTCTATAAGCCTGCCACAAATTTAACCAACATCAGATTTTACGGAGAGGAAACAACAAACCAAGCCAATTAATGTGTTTCCGAAGTTCAAAATTCGTATATAAAGCCGAAATGAAAACAAATTTGGGAAGCTTTTTCATTATTTATGCTATTATTTATAGTGTACGTTTTGGTATTGTTCCATTAGCGGCCCGCAAATATAGCCAACATCAGAGTTTTCGGAGAAGATGCAATAAACCAAACCAAACCAATCAAAACGTTTCCGAAGTTAAAAATCCATATATAAGCCGAAATGAAAACAAATTTGTGGAACGTATATAATTTACGATATTGTGATATTATTTTTATAGTTATGTCTTGATAATTTTCCATTAGCCAAGCTCAAATTCAGCCAACATCAGATGTTTTGAGACGAAACAACAAACCAAATCAAACCTTTCTGAAGTTCAAAATCCATATATAAGCCGAAATGAAAACCAATTTATGTGTCATGTTCCTTATTTACGAAGCTATGTTATTAATTATAGTGTACGCTTTAAAATTTTTCATAAGCGGAGCTCAAATTTATATCATATTTTTCGGAGACCATGCAGTAAAACACCAATATAAACAAATTTGTTGTTATCTAGTTAAAAAAAACTTATTTCATTTAATATAAATATTTTTTTTTTCATATACTTAACAAACAAAGCCGTGCTTTATTTAGCGTTATTTGCATGCAGATTTATCACTTGTATATAAGCTGAACCTCAACAATTGAGCTTTAAAAAAAGCTCAAATCGTATCGACTTATACATAGAGATATGCAATAAATTAAGTATAAGTATGAGTTTAAGAAAAAAATAAAGACAATGCTGTTATCAAATTTGCTATTTGTCCTGTTAAGGATTCAAAACTATTTGGAGAAAAACGTCATTTTCATTGATGTTTGTCTGATAAAACAATTTTATTATTTCTTCTCTTTGAAAGTCTGCAAGTCATTTCAAACATACACTCCAGGGTTAAGTATGTTTATCGTAACTTTCTTGCTTCCCTAAATGTCGTCATCGTGCCCTAAAAGCTATAAATAAATGAGACTATTAAAAATGTCGCCAAATAATCCTTAAATGCGGTCCGATATTTCCCTAAATGGCCAATTTAAACTCTCCGACGACCCGAAAAACTTGGCGCGATGTTATCTTTTGCTCTAAGAGTTATGATTATTCATTTCCTTTTTTTAAATTATGTTTGTCCTGAAACGCTAATGATGATAATAAACAAGTTACTTGTCCTTCACGTACTTAAATTTGGCGGATTTTGGTGGAATTATTTAAGCCTCGAATTTGGCAGAGAAATGAAAAATGTTCTTTTTATTTATACACGTTCTTTGAAAGATGGCTTTTGTTTAATGTATCATTACGTTAAAACAGGCTGACTTAAATAGATTTGTTGAAAATATTTTGATCTTCATACAGTTTTAAAAATGACAAATCTTATGGTTTATAAAATTTCAATTAATATATAATAAAGTAAATAACACTAGCAATATAACGACTTTCTATTCAAAATTAAAATTACTTTAATTTGCTATCGAATAATAAATCTGTGCATGATAATATTTATTCACAAAGAATTTAAAAATTATCATTTAAATAAATGATTTTTTTTTAATTTCTCACTCTAAATTTGCAATTTTAAGTAATTTGTAAGAATTGTTGAATCATTTTCACTTTAAAAATTGGTATTATTAGTTTTATGTTAAATAAAAATTTTTAAAAATATGGCTTAGACTTAAATAATAATATCACAGTATTATTATAATTATTACGTTTTTAATTAATTTATTTTATTTCTACGTAATTGAGGTTTTTTAGATAATATATTACATTTAAATAAATTAAAACAAGGAGTAAGTAAACAGAATTTTAAAAACTATTGGATAAAAAGTTTTAAAAAATAAAAAATATATAATTGTAATAATAATAATAATTTAGATTATGCAATATAAATTAATTATATTTTTAAATAGAATGAATTAATATTTAATAATATTTAATTTTTTAATATTGATTTATGAATAACAATTTTTTATTTTTTGTTAAGATTATATAAATTAATAATAACTTAAATAATCTTAATATATTTAATTGCTTATATTCGTAGAACTATTTAATATAACAATAAATTTGGTATACATTTCTCGGCCAATTTTTTGAGAATAAAAATTTTGTGAAAAAATTTGTTTTTTATTTCAAAATACTTTAAAAAAATCTCAAAAAACTTTTATGATCCGTTTTGAAACAATTGTTAATATTTTTCAATCAATCATTTTTTTTTGAAAATAATTGATTTGTTCTTTCAAAAATAATGATACATTTATTATATTTTTAGCTGCATTTATTGTTATAAAAACAGTTTGTGATTCAAAATTGTATTAGCTTTTTGCATCTTAGTATTCTTGAATATAAAAATGCTTTCCTTTTATAAACATTCTAAAATTTGTCTATACCAAAATTTAAAAATATATCAATTCAATCTTTTTAACTCTGAATCTTTCCATAAATAAAAATGATAATTTAAACTGGAGACTACAATTAAAATTAAATTATTTTATTGATAAAATAGTCTTAAAAGAAATAATTTAGCTTCTTTGTAAAACTTTAGTTATTAAAAGTAAGTATTATAATACTTTTTAAATTTAAGCAACCCCATTTATGCTTATGTTTTAACTAAATTAAGATGTGGAGGTATTGTGGTTCTTAAAACCACCTAGAACCTCCGTAACCGGTACGCCCGCCCCATAATTCTTTTAAATGCATTCATAAATTTGTATATACCATAAATTTAAAAATCTGTTAATTATATCTTCTCAAAAGCTACATCTTCCATAATTAAAAATGATAACTTAAATTAGAGGCTTCAATTAAAATGAAATTATTATGGTAATAAAATAATTTAAAAAGAAATAATTTAACTTCTTTGTTAAACTCTTAGTTATTAAAAGGAAGTATAATAATTCTTTTATATTCATTTATAAATTTTGTCTACAGCAAAAATTGAAAAAAATGTTGTCACTTTAATTTTCTGAAATTCTGACCCGATCCAGAAATAATAATGTTAATTTAAATTATAGACCGCAATTAAAATAAAATTATTATACTAATAAAATAATTAAAAAAAAAATTAGCTTCTTTGTTAAACTTAGTTAATAAAACGTATTAGCCGTGTCATTATGTATTTTAAGGTTTAAAATATAATTTTTTTAATTGTGAAAAAGACCGTAGTAACTAACTGCATATTTAATGATGGTAGTTAATAGAATTCAAATTTTTTGTGTTGGAAAATTTAAAAGGCTTCACATAATGAAACTAACTTTTAAAAACTTACAATACTCGGAAATGAAATTAAAAATTATTGTGACATATTTATGCAGTTCAAAAATAAAACTCATTTACTAATAAAAATAATTTTCATTAATTTTCTTCCTACATTAAATTAAAAAAGGCTTTGATGTTAATTAACATGTGCTTTAGACAGGAAAATCTGCTTTGAGTTATAAATAGATTTTATTAATTTTAATTTTGGTTATTAATTTTTCAAAAAAAAAAAAATTCAATTAAAACCTAATAAATAATTGAAAGAAGAGCTCCAGTAATTTAAAGAAAAATGTCTTATTAAATGTATTGAATTAGGTTGATAATGTTAAAAAAAAATGTGTACGAAAATTTTGTAATGGCCAATAATGCAGCGGTGAAAAAAAAAAATTCTTTAGCAGTTATTTTTTTTGCTTTAAAAATATTTTACATCTATTTATCTTATTGAAATCCTATTTGATGTCATAAAAGCGATAAATTCAAAGATTTGCTTCTTTTAAAGAATTACCTAAAAAGTAGTCAGAAAAAGATTTTGAAACATTCATTATTTTTTTAAATAAATTGGATTTTAAAAACAAGATTTATTATTTAGATTTTTAAATGTTTAATAATAATTAAAAACTACAGCACTAATTTTGTGTACCTAATCCTCAACGTCCTGTAGTGCAGAGCGGGCATCCTATGAGTAATCTATTCATGGAAGGAGGGAAGGGGGAGCTTCTGTTGTGATAGAGCTCTTATAGGTCTGACTTAGAGCAGTACCACGGAAACTGTGCCTTCCAGGAGAACTATTATTTGAAACTACCCCACATTTGCGTACGGCACAAAAACCTGGAAAATACCCACCAGGTAGACTGACTCCAGAGGCTAAACCACCCTCAGAGGTATGAGAGGCTCACCAGCGGCGCACGCTTACCATTGAGCCACGAGTCGGACGTATTAATGTTAAGGAGCAATATGGCTTATCGTGCAAAAATAAGCACATAAATTCGCAGCAGAGCAAGCAGCTTCACGGTCAAAACAAGACTTATACAAGGCGTCACAATTGCTAACGAGTTTAAATGTCAATATTAGCAACTAAAAGCAGTGATTATAAATGACCTTCCAGTAGATTCTAGCCAAAGTCTTTTGCTAGATCCATGATAACATTATGGCCACGTGTCAATAACGAGTTGGGCCACCTTTGGCGCACAACACAGCTTCAACCCGCCTTGGCACGGATTAATACCAGCACTTAATACCAGTTAAATACCACTTCCACCTGATCACGTGCCTTCCTCATCCAGGCGAGTTCATTGCAAAATGTCGGGGTGGTCATAATGTTTTGGCTCTTGAGTGTATATCCTTTTAGTTAGTTGTGCTATTTCCCTTCCAGTATATACAACATACCATGATCCACGTTGTGAGTAAATTTTAATCATCTACTAATGTGAATGGACGTCAAATGGCCAAACTTTTAATGTCTTATTAAATTATCAATCAACAAAGCTTCTTTTTGATAATTGCAAGGCGTCACAATTGCTAACGAGCTTCAAATGTCTATATTAGCAACAAAAATCAAAACATTATAAATGACCTTCCAGTAGATTCTAGCCAAAGTCTTTTTGCTAGATCCATGATTGTTATATACACTCAAGAGCCAAAACATTATGACCACCTGTCAATAACGAGTTGGCCCACCTTTAGCGCGCAACACAGCTTCAACCCGTATTGGCATGGAATAATACCATCACTTAATACCAGTTAAATACCACTTCCACCTGATCACGTGCCTTCCACATCATCCAGGCGAGTCCATTGCAAAATGTAGGGGTGGTCATAATGTTTTGGCTCTTGAGTGTATATTCTGTTAGTTAGGTGTGCTGTTTCCCTTCTAGTATATACAACATACCATGATCCACGTTTGAAGTAATTTTAATCATCTACTAATGTGAATGGACGTCAAATGGCCAAACTTTTTAATGTCTTATTAAATTATCAAAGCTTATTTTACTGATAATTACAAGGGTCACAATTGCTAACGAGTTTCAAATGTCAATATTAGCAACAAAAAAGCAGTGATTATAAATGACCTTCCAGTAGATTCTATCCAAAGTCTTTTGCTAGATCCATGATTGTTTATATGTATATATCCACCTAGTTAGGTGTGCTGTTTCCCTTCAGTATATACAACATACCATGATCCACGTTTTGAGTGAATTTTAATCATCTACTAATGTGAATGGATGTCAAATGACCAAACTTTTTAATGTCTTATTAAGTTATCAATCGACAAAGCTTCTTTTTCTGATAATTTTTTAAGCATTACCTCATTCATTTAAACTCTTCACAGACATTCCTACCAATATGTTGTTTTCAGACATTCATTTTCGGCCTACAGGTTTATTATGCTAATACACTGCATAGTTGAGTTCTCGTTAGTCAACAAAGCTCTCCTAATTCACAAATCCAGGAGTTACCCAACAGGCTACTTTAACAACATAAAAAAAAAACGGTTAAGAAAATTTAATTAATTTTATGTAATTATCTTGTTAGTGATTCTTACAAATCATAGTCACAATGACGATGGGTTCTAGTGTCCACCAGTGATTGATTCCTCCACAATTTAGAACGAACATCCTACAATTTAACCCTAGGATATATTTGAATAATCCTAAGTTATTCTCAGTGCGATTTCCTGATAATATACTTAATGTACCAGTCCTGGCATTATATTGATCATATCATTTCTGCATCACGTTGGAACAACGATATGGACCATGGCGTCTTGTGTCTCCTAATAGTTGGTGCTGTTACAATTTTGACGAGACACGCTACGAAAGAGTGGCATGTACCCACACCTCTACATGCAGGTTTACTCATTTTTCTCTTTGAATTCTAAAATTGTCCCTAATTCTTTTAAATTCTCTTTTAATGTTCATAAAAAGAAAACCTATTACTAACGAAGTGTATTGCTCACTAACAAAGTGTATTGCTCCCTAACGAAGTGTATTGCTTACATTAAACGAATGGTATTGCTCTTCCTAGTAGTTTTTAAAGATTTTTTTGTCTTCTAGGTCGTATTGTTCACTAATGAAGTGTATTACTTACTTAATAAGGTATAACTTACTTAATAAGGTATTACTCATTTTAAATGAAGGTATTACTTACTAACGTAGTGTATTACTCACTTAATAAGGTATTACTTACTTAATAAGGTATTACTCATTTTAAATGAAGGTATTACTTACTAACGTAGTGTATTGCTCACTGACGTAGTGTATTGATCACTAACAAAGGTATTGCTCTCCTAAAAATTTTTAAAGATATTGTTGTAATTATCCTGTTGTGTGTGGGTAAGGAAATATTTCCTTTATTTTTTGTATGAATCCAGGAATAGTAGATAACCCCTCCCGGTCACACGGTCAGGTACAAAAGAACCGGTCGGTTTTGGTGGGACCCTTTTTTTTGGAGTTTTTGCGGGCAAAAAGGAAGACCCGTTGAAAGCAGAGCGAACGATCTGCGACAGTGCGTGAGCCTGGTACGCAATTATTGGCTGCGAGAATGGCTACTTGGATAATTTATAACATATATCAATGTCCATCTTTGAATTTGCGGGGAGCATTCTTTTTTTGTTAAAAGGTTTTGAGGCTACTGGTAAATCACTGCCTACCCACTCGTGGGAATATTTCATTTGAGGTATGCGTAATATTATGATTGCTTCTCTATAAACATTTTTTATTTAGTCTGTTTTAAGTGCCAATGTAAAAATCCTAAATTTGATTGTAATTGTATATATTAGTATTCATTAAAAGTAAAGGAAAATAGTTGTTTGTTTCCAGTATTCATTTTCATATTTTTATTAATTGTTTTTATATTAATGTTACCTATTATTTGGCCGTCCTACGAGTATACGTAGACTAACGGCATCATTTCTATGTCGGTTTTAACAGATATTTTGTCTTCTAGGTAGTATTATTCACTAATGAAGTGTACTCGTTAATAAGGTATTACACACTTTAAATGAAGGTATTATTCACTAACGTAGTGTATTGATCACTAACGAAGGTATTGCTCATTAAAAGAAGGTATTGCTCTTCCTAAAAGTTTTTAAAAGACATTTTGTCTTCTTTAAACGAAGGCATTGCTCTTTTGTATCATTGAATTCTGAAATTGATCCTTCTGTACATTCCTTTTAATGTTCATAAAAACTAAAAACGACTCTTGCCAGTATCATTTGTTTGCATATTCGATTTCATATTTGACTTCATCTTGTAGCAGACACGATGGCTACTAATATATATTCATTTTTGATTTTACAGATTGTGATTAACATTTCCCAAAAATTTTTCGAATATTATTGAATCTCAGAATAATAATATTTCATCTTGTTTATAATAACAATTTCCTCTCAAACTTTGTCACAAACAGTATTCTATATTCTAATGATAGTGTTTTTACACTCCATTGGTTTGGTTTGGTCTATCAAAAAAATCTTGAATAAAATACACATCTTAAATACGGATCGTATTTTATAATACCCAAATCCATAAGTCCATTATTTAACTTCGGGGGTTTCGGACCTTTATTTCTTCCGAGTTAATACCTAAGAATGATAAAAAAGAAGAACATATGTATGTATTCATCCATTGCAGATACAAAATGTGCCGTAGCAGCAAATTCATAACTAAAAGACATAAAAAACGTATCCGTGTCCCTGAAGCAAATTGATGAGCCTGACTCATGAAAAGATAACCAAATTATATTATACTTCCAAATATGGTGAAACTACTGAATTATTCATGAGTATCCCAGCATTCGTCGTTGAAACGGTGAAACTAAAATAAACTGCAAAAATAAAAAAAATGAATTTCGTCGGATAAAATTATGTATTCTGTTTGATACATCCTCTTAAAGTGAAGAATTCAAATTTTTAGAAATAACTCTCCGAGAAAAAGGGTGTACGAGATAGTCAAAAGATTTGCTGATTTGCCCTCTTGAATACATTAACCTGACATTGATTAATAGTCTAGAAGGTTCGATACCCTGTATAATTCATAAAGTATTTAAAGGCGCTCTGTACATGCATGTGGAGTAATCATATGGGGGTATTTTTTGAAACTTTAGTCTGTGAATTCCCATCATTTTATGAGGTTATTCGCTTATTTTGACTGAGTGAAAATAAGAATTTTACCGTAAAAGGTTCCTTGAGGGACTAAAAATGATTGATGATCGTAGATGCATCTAGGTGAAAGAATAAGATACGGTACTTTTTGAAAAAATATACCGTCAGTATCCATCTCCAGTGTTGGAGTGAAGTGTAATTTTAGAATTCAATTGGGCATTAATTTAAGGCTTTTATTATTATTTTTATATGGAAATCAGATTGTCCCTTTTCTTAGCTATTTGATGGAAAAGGGGGTCTGGCGTGAATTAGGTAAATATTAAGAGTTTGCAGTTGTGTTCAATCGATCAGAAACCCAACAAGTGAAAAACTTCAGAAAGGAAAGTCCTTCTACGAATCTATAATTATCTGTCTTGTAATGTTCTAATTATTGAATTTATCTAATTGTCTGTGTGTGGTGTTTGTGTTTGCGTAAATAAAGCTGTGGATTCTCCTACCTTTGAGTTAAGAATCTCATCCCAACACCCACTTGTAATCTGGTTGACCAACCTGCACACTACAGTCTGGCTCCCGAACGTGCGACCAGTTTCACACTAATACTTGCAGGTATTTGTCATATCTTTTATTAAAATCTGAAATTGATCTCAATTCTTTAAATTCCTTTTATTTTTCATGAGAAATAAAACCATTCATGGTACTCTCATTTGTTTGCCGATTTTATTTGATATTTGCCACATCTTGTTGCAGACACGATAGTGTCAATATACAATATTCATTTCTAATTTCATGCTGTGTTTTTACTTTCCAAAATTTTTCACATGCATGGAATATCAGAATAAGAAATTTCCTCTTGTTTACCATAACACTTTTCTCTCGATTATGTTTCCAAAGACATTCTCTGTACTAGTGACAGTGTTTACACTTTATTGGCGTAGTTCATCAAAAAAATTCTTGAATAAAATACACATCTTCTACAATGCCCAATTTGAAAACATACCACATTCATTATCTTATGGAGATTTGGGCCTGTTTTTCTTCCGAGTTAATACATAAGAATGGTAATAGAAAAGTTATACATGTATTCATTCATTGCCGATATGAAATGTGATGGAGCAGATATTCATACATAAAAGACATAAAAAAAAATCCCTATCCCTGAAGCAAATTGATGAGCTTGCCTCCTGCAAAAAAATAACCAAATTATATTATACTTCCAAATATGGTGAAATAGTGAATTATTCATGAGTATCCAAGCATTCGTCTTTGAAACGGTGAAACTAAAATAAACTGCAAAAAAAAAAAAAATAATTTCGTCTGATAAAATTATGTATTTTGTTTGATACATCCTCTTAAAGTGAAGCAATTCAAATTTTTAGAAATTGAACTCTCCGAGAAAAAGGGTGTGCGAGATATTCAAAAGATTTTTTGATTTGCCTGTTGAATACATTAACCTGACAGTGATTAATAGTCTAGAAGATTCGATACCCTGTATAATTCATAAAGTATTTAAAGGCGCACTGTACATGCATGCGGAGTAATCATGGGGAGTATTTTTAAAACTGTCGGCTATGAATGCCCATCATTTTATGAGGAGATTCGCTTATTTTGACTCGTTGAAAGTAAATATTATACCGTTCTGGAAGATACCTTCAAGGACTAAACATGATTGATGATCGTAGATGCGTATAGGTGAAAGGATAATGCAATCTACCTTGAAAAAAGTACAATCATGGAAATCTCCAGTCTTGGGAAAAAAAAAGTGATGAGTGAAGTGCAAATTTGAAATTAAATTAAGCATTAAATTTACTTTGCAGACTTTATTATTATTTTTATAAGAAAAACAAATTATCACTTTTTCTTGACTATTTAATGGAAAATAGGGTCTGGAGCGAATTTAGAGTTCATGATTAGTCTCAATTGCGTGCAATTGATCAGAAATATAAGTGACTTGAAAACATAGTCTATGCAAGGAATATGAGTGTTAAATCTATAAGCGGAAAAATTATCTATTAAGTTTCAGGAAGTGAATATGTAATTGAAACTTTTAAAAGATGATCCTGGATTTGGTTTGGTTTGTAGCTGTACTTACATTTTGTTCGCACTATAGACCAATTAGACTGTGACATACACTTTAAATTGGATTTAGAACCACTAACCGAGTATCCATACCACAGCCAGGATTAGAACATAAATCATGTGGTAGCAAAGGCTAGAGCACTAACTAATTGGTCAACAGGCCTGCTCAACCAGAAAGGAAATATATTTAACGCATCCCGGCGCATTATTTGGTTTACAGACTTTCACTCGGCTCATTTTTCCTACTTTCGGCACAGTAGGAAATGTCCTTCTATGAATCTACAAGTATCTGCATTTAGTGAGCTAACTATTGTTTGTCTCTAATTGTTTGTGTGGGTGTTTGTTTTTGCGTAAATAAAGCTGTGGATTCTCCAACCTTTGAATTAAGAATCTCAACCCAACAACCACTTATAATCTGGTTGGCCAACATACACACTACAGTTTGGCTCCCGAACGTGCGACCAGTATCCACACTAATACTTGTAGGTATTTGTCATATCTTTTATTAAAATCTTAAAATGATCTCAATTCTTTAAATTCCTTTTATTTTTCATTAAAAATAAAAAACTCATTCATGGCACTCTCATTTGTTTGCCGATTTTATTTGATATTTGCCACATCTTGTTGCAGACACGATAGTGTTAATATATATTCATTAATAATTTCACATGCTTTGCATGATTTACTTTTCAAAATACCTTTTAAATATTATGGAATATCAGAATAAGAAATTTCCACTTGTTTACCAAATTACTTTTCTCTCGATTTTGTTCCCAAAGACATTCTCTGTACTAGTAATAGTGTTTTACACTTTATTGGCGTGGTTCATCAAAAAAATTCTTGAATAAAATACACATCTTCCACAATGCCCAATTTGAAAACATAACACATTCATTATCTTATGGAGATTTGGGCCTGTTTTTCTTCAAGTTAATACGTAAGAATGGTAATAGATAAAGTTATACATGTATTCATTCATTTCCGATATGAAATGTGATGGAGCAGATATCCATGCATAAAAGACATAAAAAAAATCTATCCATATCCCTGAAGCAAATTGATGAGTTCGGCTCATGCGAAAAGATAACCAAATTATATTTTACTTCCAAATATGGTGAAACTACTGAATTATTCATGAGTATCCAAGCATTCGTCTTTGAAACGGTGAAACTAAAATAAACTGTAAAAATAAAAAAGGAATTCCGTCCGATAAAATTATGTATTCCGTTTGATACATCCTCTTAAAGTGAAGAATTCAAATTTTTAGAAATTCGAACTCTCCGAGAAAAATGGTGTACGAGATATTCAAAATATTTGTTGATTTGCCTGTTGAATACATTAACCTGACAGTGATTAATAGTCTAGAAGATTCAATACCCTGTATAATTCATAAAAGTATTTAAAGGCGCGCTGTACATGCATGCGGAGTAATCATGGGGGGATATTTTTAAAACTTATGACTATGGATGCCCATCATTTTTTACGAGGAGATTCGCTTATTTTGAATTAGGTGAAAATAAATATTTTAACCGTGCTGGAAGATGCTTTGAAGGACTAAAATGATGGATGATCGAAGATGCGTCAAGGTGAAAGAATAATGCACATTACCTTGAAAGAAAAAAAGGTGCCATGATGGAAATCTCGAGTCTTGAAAAAAAAAGTGATAAGTGAAATGTAAATTTGAAATTCAATTTGGCATTGATTTTACGTCGCTGACTTTATTATTATTTATATGAGAAAATAAAACTATCGCTTTTCTTGACTATTTAATGAAAAATATATTGAGGAGCGAAGTTTGATATTGAGATTAGGTGTCCACAAATGTTTTCAATGTATCAAAAACCCAACAAGTGATGTCGAACTGAATGCTATCATAATCTACGTAAAGGATATTAGTTCTTTCATTTCCGCAATGAAATGTGCTGTAGTGTGCATATTGTGCAATTAGATTATAACTGGGTGGTTGGGTTGACATACTTGATGCCCAGTTTTGAGAATTCACAGCTTTATTTATGTACGCACAAACACCACATACGTACAATTAGACATAAACAATATTGAACACATTTAAATACATATAATTATAGATTCATTGTAGGATTGCACTTTAAGTCTAAAACTCGATACACGCAAGGTGCGAAAATTATACTTCCTCTCCGGGCGAGAGTCTGCAGACCAATTAATATGACTGTATGCGCTAAATATATTTTCTCTCATGATGAAGTTGCCTGATGAGCAATTAGCTAGCGCTTTGACCTTTGATACCACCGGCTTAAGGTTCGAATCCTGGCGGTATCATGGATATTTATAATGGTGTGTTATCCACCTTACAACGTAGGTCCCCGGTCTAATATGACCATAGAACAACACAGGACCAAATCAGACTTCTCACTCATATCATTTCCAAAGTGTAAAAGAGGCTATACAGCACTGGGCCCAGTGATGTGATGTGGTATAGTATATTAGTAGTAATGATTCGGAATCCACTTTTAAATGTAGGTGTCTGTCTAATTAGCCAGAAGTGTGCAAAAATATCCATAGAGCAGCAAGCCAAGCCAAATCAAACCAAATCCATGACCATCTTCTAAATGTTTCGATTATACCTTCCGTTCCTAGAGCTTAAAAAGAGGTATTTTTCTGCTTACAGATTTAACACTCTTATGTCTTGCATAGACTACGAAGGTTTAAGTTCAAATTCACTTTTAGTTTCTAATCGATTACATACAGCTCTGAAACCCTAATCATTATACCTAGATTCTCTCCAGATCATATTTTTTATTAAATAGAGAAGAAAATTGATAACTATCTTGATTCCTTATAAAAATTAATAAAAAATTCAGCGACGTAAAAATTAATGCCTGATTGAATTTCAAAATTACACTTCACTAACAACTTTTTTTCTTAAGACTCGAGATTTCCTTGATGGCACCTTAATTTTTCAAAGTACAGAGAATTATCCTTTCACCTAGAAACATCTACAATCATCAATCATTTTAAGGCCTTCAAGGCACCTTCCAGCACTATAAAATATTTATTTTCACCGAGTCAAAATGAGCGAATCTCCTCATAAAATGATGGGCATTCACAGTCGAAACTTTTAAAAACACCCCCATGATTATTCCTCCTCCACGTATATAACGCGCCTTTTAATGCTTTATGAATTATACAGGGTATCGAATCTTCTAGACTATTAATGACTGTCAGGTTAACGTATTCAACATTCAAATCAACGAATCTTTTGAATATCTCGTACACCCTTTTTCTAAGAGTTCAAATTTCTAAAAATTTCAATTCTTCTCTTTAAGAGGATGTATCAAACGGAATACATAATTTTATCCGAAGAAATTCAATATTTTTGAGCAGTTTATTTTATTTTCACCGTTTCAAAGACGAATGCTTGGATACTCTTGAATAATTCAGTAGTTTCACCATATTTGGAAGTATAATATAATTTGGTTATCTTTTGCAAGAATGAAGCTCATCAATTTGCTTCATGGACAAGGATAGATTTTTTATGTCTTTTAGTTATGAATTGCTGATACGGCACAATTCATAGCGGCAATGAATGAATACATATATAAGTTCTCTGTTGCCATCCTTAGGTATTAACTCGGAAGAAAAAAAGTTCCAACACCTTCCCCCAAAAAAAAAAAAAAAAATGAAATATGTTATGGAATTAGGCATTGTAAAATATAATCCCCATTTAAGATGTGTATTTCATACAAGCTTTTTTTGCAGAACTGAAACTAATAAAGGGTAAATTACTATAATTAGACTAGAGAATTTGTTTACAAAGACGAAGAGAAAATTTTATGTTGAACAAGTGGAAATTTTCTTGTTCTGAGATTCGATAATGTTGAAAACTTTTATTTTGAAAATGTAAATCATAATCTTTAAAATCAAAAAAATGAATATATGTTCGCAACCACCGTATCTGCTGCAAGATGTAGTCAAATGTCAGATTGAATCTGCAAACAAATGATAGTGCCATGAGTGGCTTTAAACTTTTATGAACATTAAAGGGAATTTAAAGAATTAAGATCAATTTCAAAACTTAATACCAAACGTGACCAATACCTACGTGTAGCGGTTTGGGTACGGATCACACGCTTGGACTCAAAGACTCAGATTGCAGTGTGTTGGTTGGGAAACCAGTTGTAACTGGGTGTGATTAGGCTCAGATACTTTGGCGTAAGCTTGATAATTTTCAGATTTATTTGTACAACGCACAGACATCCTACACATACTCTTAGAGTGACTGTATTTAACACATTTAAAGACATACTAATTTTAGATTCGTGGAAATATTCCACTTCTAACCCGAAAAATCTGAAAATCATCTACACACAGGGCTTGCGATGTAAATTCCTTTCTGGATAAGAGTCTGTAGACCAGCTCTTGCGAAGGTATTTGTTAAATATATTTCCTCTACGGATGGGGGAGACTATATTCTAAACGTTTCTCTGCGGAACATCAGGTTTCGCTGAACTTCATTTCGGGTCAACTAGTGACCTGATGACCAATTGACCAGCGGAACAACATTTGGTACCACAGGCTTCCGTTTAGAATCTTGACGGTCGCATGGATGCTTGTTAATAGTTTGAATCCACGTTAAACGGTAGATAATGGTCTAAATAGCCTAAAGTGAGCCTAAAATGACGAGTGACAAAAAAAATCCAAGATTATATTCTAAATGTTTAATTATGCCTTCACTTCCTGTAGTTTATTAGAAGAAATTTCCAGCTGTAAGATTTAACACCCTTTTCCATTACAAGTAACTTCTGATCAATTGAACGCAATTGCGAAACCTTAAACTTTAAAGATAAAGTCGCTCATGAAAATATTTTCCATTAAATAAACAAGAAAAGTGATCGTTTGATTAAATTATAAAAAAAATAATAAAACATCAGCGACGTAAAATTAGTGCCTACTTGAATTTCAAAATTACACTTCACTCATCCCCCCCTTTTCTTTCCCCTAAGACTCGAGATTTTCTTGATGGCTCCTTTTTCTCCAATGTACAGTGCATTATCCTTTCATCTAGACGCATCTATGATCATCAATCATTTTTAGTCCTTCAAGGCATCTTCCAGCACGGTAAAATATTTACTTTCAAAGAGTCAAAATTCGAATCTCCTCATAAAATGATGGGCATTCACAGTCGAAAGTTTCAAAAATAGCCCCCATGATTACTCCTCCATCCATGTATACAGCGCGCCTTTTAATACTTTATGAATTATACAGGGTATCGAATCTTCCAGACTATTAATCACCGTCAGATTAATGTATTCAACAGGCAAATCAACACATCTTTTCAATATCTCGTACACCCTTTTTCTCGGAGAGTAAAAAATTTCGAAAAATTTGAATTCTTCACTTTAAGCGGATGTATCAAACGGAATACATAATTTTATCCTTCGAAATTCATGTTTTTTTTTTACAGTTTATTTTAGTTTCACCGTTTGAAAGACGAATGCTTGGATACTCATAAATTATTCAGTAGTTTCACCATATTTGGAAGTAAAATATAATTTGGTTATCTTTTTGCAGGAGCCAAGCTCATCAGTTTGCTTCTTGAAAAAGGAAAGTTTTTTTTATGTCTTTTAGTTATGTATTGCTGACACAGCACATTTCATAACGGCAATGAATGAATGCATATATAAGTTTTCTATTACCGTTCTTAGGTATTAACTCGAAAAAGAAATGTTTCAAACCCTCCGAAGTTAAAAAATGAGGTTATGGAATTAGGTATTATAAAATACGATCCCTATTTAAGATGTGTATTTTATTCAAGATTTTTTCGATGGACGAAACAAATAAAGTGTAAAACACTATCTTTACAACAGATAATGTCTGTTGAGGTAAGGTCAAAAGGATGAGATACTGGAGGCACATTTTTTATTTTCAAAATTTGAGAATTCACAGCCTTATTTACACACTGACAAGCAACCCACTCCACTTCTACGCTAAAGAACATGAACTCGACTACGTGCAGGATGAGCCAAATAAAATGCCTCTCTGGCTGAGAGTCTGTAGGTCAAGTAATGCTTTCGGGATGTACTAAATATATTTCCTTTTCGGAATGAGATGCCCTGATGGCCAATTAGCAAGTCTTTGAACTTTGCTACCACAAGACTCAGGTTCTAATACCGGCGGTGTGAGAGATATTTGTGATTCGGAATTGGGGCCAATGATAGTCGAGTAGCTAGCGATGTGGCGGTCAGTACCACAGGTTTCGGGTAAGAGTCCGAAGGTGCGGCTGTCTCACTTTGCTCGTTGATTTTTGTAATGGCTCATAATCCACTCGTATTCGTAGGCCCCGATCTCATAAGACTGCAGAGCGTCACAGAGCCCAATCAGATTTCTAGCTTATATTATTTTCTAGCTGTAAAGGGCAATTCAGCTGTAGGTACAGTGACGTGATGTGGTGTAGTAATAATAGTGATTCGGAATCCACGTTAAACTGTAGGCCCCGGTCTAATTTGCCTAAAATGTACACAAAATGACAGTAAAGCGACCAACCAAACCAAACGAAATCCAAAATCACCTTCTAGCAGTTTCAATTCTACCTTCACTTCCTAGAATTAAATGTAACTACTTTTCCATTATAGGTTTAACAACCACTTATCCCTTTCACATTGATTGCGAAGCTTTCAGTTCTACATCAATTCTTGGTTTTCTGATCGATTGAATACACCTGAGAAATCTTACGTTTTACCTCTAAATCTGTTCCAGCCCATATTTTGCATTAAATAGTCAAGAAAAATGATAATTTGATATTCCTATAAAAAATAATAAAAACATCAGCGTAAAATTAATGCCTAATTGAATTTCAAAATTACACTTCACTCATCACTTTTTTTAAGGCTTGAATTTTTCATGGCACCTTTTTTTTTTATCAAGGTACCTTTCACCTAGACGCATCTACGATCATCAATCATTTTTAGCCCTTCAAGGTACCTTCCAGCACGATTAAATATTTATTTTCACAGAGGCAAAATAAGCGAATCTTCTCCCAAAATGATGGGCATTCACAACCAAAAGTTTTAAAAATATCCCCCATGATTACTCCTCCATCCATGTATACAGCGCGACTTTTAATACTTTATGAATTAAACAGGGTATCGAATCTTCCAGACTATTAATCACTGTCAGGTTAATGTATTCAACAGGCAAATCAACGAATCTTTTGAATATCTCGTACACCCTTTTTCTCGGAGTGTTCGAATTTCTAAAAATTTGAATTCTTCGCTTTAAGAGGTTGTATCAAACGGAATACATAATTTTATCCATTTTTTTCTGCAGTTTATTTTAGTTTCACTGTTTCAAAGACGAATGCTGGAATGCTCATGAATATTTCAGTAGTTTCGCCATATTTGGAAGTATAATATAATTTGGCTATCTTTTCGCATGAGTCAGGCTCATCAATTTGTTTCAGGGACAAGGATAGATTTTTTTATTTCTTTTAGTTATGAATTTGCTGTTAGAGCATATTTCATAGCTTCCTTGAGAGAATACGTTTATAAGTTCTTTTTTACCTTTCTTAGGTATTAACTTGGAAGAAAAAGTATCAAACTCCCCGACGTTAAACAATGAGATTATGGAATTGGGCATTGTAAAATGCGATCCGTATTTTAAGATGTGTATTTTATTCAAGTTTTTTTTTTTTTTGGGGGGGTTATAAAGGTAACCAATAAAGTGTAAAACACCATCATTAGAACACATAATGTCCTTTGGGACAAAGTCGAGAGAAAATTGTTATGGAAAACAAGCTAAAATTTTCTTGTTTTGAGATTCGATAGTATTCGAAAGATTTGTTTAAATGTAAATCCTACATAGGCTGTAAAATTAAAAGTAAATATATATTAGCAATCATCGTGTCTGTTGTAGTCAAATGTCTACCTTTTTATAATAGGTAAATAGTAGAAACCTTCATACCAATTCCTATTACAATAAAAATGTTTCACAACAAATGAAAACAAAAACCTACGCGGTTTCGATTTCCAAATATTTTTAGAATTTTATTAAACATTTTACAATGCAAGTAAGTACATATTGCAAAAAACAGGCTTTAGTTTCTTAACAGAATACACAACTAATCCATCTAACATCAAATAAAAATATATTATAGATAATAGATAAAAATAGAAACATTCATACTAATTCATACGAAAAAATGAAAAAAATTATAAAGTTTCGGTTTCCAAAGCATTTTAGAACTTTATTTAATACTTTGCAATAAGTGCTTACTTGTATTGTAAAGACAAAATTGGGTCTTAGTTTCTTAACAGAATACACAACTTCGTCGGTTGAGGTTGATGGGCAATCAGAGGTCTCTTCGTCTTCGCCGCGTTCTCTGCCTTCTTTGAACTGTTTATACCACATTTCATTTTTTCTGATATAGCAATGCTCACCGAATGCCTTCTGCAACATTCTATACGTTTCCGCACACGAATATTCATTCCGCAAACAAAATTGAATGCAAGTTCTTTGCTCAATTAATTCAGACATTTAAAAAATCTCCAGAATCAGTTTTAGCGTCTCACAAAGTCAAGCGTGACTCAAACACTCATGAATATTTTGACGTCACATTTCCCATAAATGTCAAGGACAGTGCCAGCAACCTAAAAATGAAGAACAAAAATGAAATTCCATAAGCCCCTGGAATTTTAAATTGAAAATTGTTTCTACTTTTTGGACACAGTATTACAGTTTCGGTTTCCAAATATATTTAGAACTTTATCAAATACTTCACAATTTACGTAAGTATTTACTTCAAAGACAAAATTGGGCCTTAGTTTCTTAAAAGAACACTCACCTAATCGATCCAACATGAAATAAAAATATATTACCAAAACTTCCTTAGAATGCCATAGAAGTCCGAAATCCTCCTTGGTTATGAGGTGCCTTGACTATCAGCCATCAAACGTGTAAACACCAACGCGCCAAGAATATCACTGGACCATAAAAAACGCTCATATAATTTCTGTTATAGGTCTTTTTATGTTTCGAGATCCAGTTTATTTCTCGCTTACTTCCACGATAAATGACAAGTGTTCTGGTGTCGTAAATCACACAATGGGCCGTAAAATAAAAATAGAGCAAGGGAATCCAATGGCTTACTTCAACTAATAAGAAAAGACAATTTTAATCAAAACCTCAATAAGTGAAAAAGGTTTAATTGAAAACTTTAAATAGATGTTAAAGAATCTGATGTATAGCATACTGAAATAAAATTCAGGCTGAAAAAAGGAGTGGCAATCATAACACGATGACATTCAATAGGTTTTTTTGCTAAAAATTAATTTAAAATTATTTTATTTATATTTTTAATGTATAAAATAAAATACACACTTTTAAATTTCAATTATTTATCACTCGTGTTATATGTATACCGTAAACACTCCAATTCTTGTTGTATTAACAGATGCAGGAATACTATTGGTTGTGACAAATGTCTTCTGTCAGTAAGAGTCACCTGAATGGATAATTGGAAGGTGTTTTGTTTAGTTGGAAACTTTAAATGAATGTTATGTTAAAAAAAAATCTGATGTATAATACACTGAAATAAAATCCCAGTTGTAATCATTAGGTGCCATTCGCAATACAATGGCTTTAAGTAGATTGATTTGCTGAAAACTAATTTAAAATAACTATATTTATATTTTTAAGACGTAAAATAAACTGAATAATTGAAATTTAATACCTTGTCTCACTTGAGTAACATGTATATTGTAACCATTCCATTTGGAAAAAAAACTATGCATAACACACTGAAATAAAATTCAGGCTGCAAACATTGTATAACTGTCATAACACGATGGCTTTAAATGGGTTGATTTGTTAGAATAATTTAATATTTACAATAATTTATAAATACATGAACCGAATTTTTGTGAAATACAAATTCAAATTTTACTGACAGTATAATTATTTTAAAGGACGACTTTAATTGTACGTTTGTTTATTTTTTATTTTATAACTTTTAACTTATAATGCAGCTATTGCTACATTATTTTAAAAATTATGTACTTTGTTAATCAGCTGAGAAGGAAATTTTGTTTTGACTACATCAGCTGCAGACGATAAGTCAGCATATATTATTAAACAAGTAATATAAAAAAAAATTATAAAAAAAATAATAAATTCCTACTTTTTTTTCACTTTATTGCAGAAAGTCCTTTATAAATAATTTTCATTCATTTTTTAAATTTATCTGGCGCCATCTATTGGCAGATATGCAACTTAAATCTAAAAAAAAAAAAATAAATAATTAATTAGATTTAATTACTGAACTAATATTTGAAAAAACTGTATTAACATCCAGTGTCATTCACTACAAGTTCAAAAAAATGTATTTGAACTTGATTGGATGAATAAAAAGTATTTTATGAACGATTGAAAATTTGAACAAGATATATATAGGGAGAGTGTGAGTTAATAGAAGGAATTGAAAATTAAATAATCGATGCTAATATTTAAAAATTTTGAAATCAAATTTTCGTCATTTTTAGTCAAACCATTTGTAAATACTATTTTGATTAACAATATTTTATTATTCTTGTATTGATTTATTCAGTCTGTTCTAATATTTTTCTTATATTTGTTATGTATATTTGGATTTTTTATTGTTTATTTTTAATACTAATTTTTGAATAAATCTGTAAATGAAATGAGAATAAAAAAAAATTTTAAAAAACATTTTAAATAAGCAATTAAAAAAAAAAATCACTTTTAAAATGTTTTTATCTTGTCTTTCACTGAATATAATAAAAAATATATTGTAAAAAAAACAATACATTAAAACTCTATAGAAAACATTTTAAGTCAATTTAAAAAAAATAATTTCAATTTATGTTATCATATAATAAATAAATAAAACAGAAGATATTTATATACCATTTATTCATACAAAAAGATATTCCTCTTGAAATAATAATAATAATTTGAATAATAATCATAATATAATCATTTGGATGATATAAATAATCATATCTTTTGAATAGATACAAATTTATAACATTTGCCCAATCTTACAATCATTATTATTTAAAATGTATCCATTTTACTAAATTAAATATCCGAATATTGGCTTAGTTAGTGAAATATAGTTTCCATTATTTCGTGTTTCAATTTGAATAAAGTAAATCACTTTAATACTATAATAAATCTTATTAACGTAATTCAGCATTTAAATCTACCATATATTATAGTTGATCCATACGTTAGTTTAATATGGATTTAAAAGTATAATATATTATTAATATATGCATATATATAATAAATGCATTTAATAAGTATATAATGTAATTTATTTCTCAATGTATATAATGAAAGCAATTTTTGAAAGGTTTTAAATCTAAAATTTTGAAAACGATTCATTGCATGTATTTGTTTATGTATTATTGTTTAAAATGTTTTGGGATATTTTTTTTTTCTGTTTGGAGGTTCTATAAATTAAATTTACTTTCTATTGTAAAATTGTGATTCTTTATCTAATAATTATGCTACTTACAAAAAAAAATTAAATAAATGATGATTTAATACATATCAATTTTTAAAAACATAACAGAAAGAAAACAGAATGTTTTCTAAACGTTTATTGGCTTCTTTGTAGTAAGTGCAGTATATTAAGGAAACTTCAATGTATTAAAATGATAATTATTAGGGAGTTCAGTGTAATTAAAAGCTTATATGGTAAAAAAAAATAGAGTTAATAATCAAAACTTTCATTTTTCCGTTACAAGAATATAAAAGGCGTTATATACTATGTGTAAAATCAAACATAACGCATATAAAAAATCTGTAAAGACTCAAAATTTTTTGATTAGTTGCGTCAATCAAAGAGGCCAACTCAAGACAGTACGGTTAATTAATACACACACAAATCAAAATTTTTCGAATCTTTCGCGGTGTATTGTTGATTTTGTATACTGAGCGTTTTGGCCTGAAGTCATTTATTATTAGAATGTCAGATACATAATACATCCAGCGTTATCTAGCCAGTAAGGTAGATTAAACCCAAATAGTTGTTCAAAAATTCAAAATGAATACAAAATTGACATCTGAGTGCTTTATACGTCTTCTAAAAATAATCTACAACCAGGCTGCTCAGGCATTTTTCAATGCATAAAAAAAAATTTTGTTCTTTAATTTCGATATTTTATATACTTATTCTTTCCATTTATATTCATTTTTTAATTGAGATGCATTTTTATTTCAAATATATAAAAGAAATATTATATTTATCTTTTATTTATATTTTTCTTTATTTATATTTATCTTTATAGTATTTATTTCAGCAACATTATTAATTTCAGACCTTATACTGCATCTTTATAGGCCTAAATTTAATGTAATATATATATATATAAAAGGGTTATCAAAATAATAGAAACACCCTAGAGTTATAAGTAATACTTTACTAATAAGGCGTAGGACTGCATTTGGCATGGAATTCAGCTTGGATCCGCCTGGGAATTGAATCCTGCAAGTGTCGAATAGTGTTTAGAGGAATATTGAACCATTCTTCATGAAGATATTGTGATTGTTTAGGAATATATGACGATGGAGGATATCGATTCCGGATTGATTGCTCTAAAATAGACCATATCGGTTCATGATATTGAGGTCGGGTGACTATGCGGGACAAGATAGGTGTTTAACTTCACCCTCGTGTTCACCAAACCATGATTGGGCAGGTCCCCTGCATGGATGGGTGCATTATCATCCTGGCAAAAATCCAACTCCTGCAGGAAACTAAGTTTGCATTATAGGATGAACCTGGCCAGATAAAACCCTCTCTATACCTATCCCCAGTGATTCTTTTCTGAAGGTAACGATTAGGCCAGCGGAAAACCACTACATGTCTGCTCATACTATGACAGACCCCCTTCCATTCTAGACAGTTACAGGGATAAATTCACCATCATACGTTTGTGCAGGTGTCCTCCAAACGTGCACCCATCCTGATGTGGGGGAAGAGTGTGATAGATGGTTTCTTTGACCCTATAACTGTCTTCCACTTATCAATCCATCAGGTTTTGTGGCTTTATCACTCCTGACCGTAGATGATGTTTGACATTAATAGAAGTGACAGGTGACTTAGGAATTGCTGCTCTGGCATAAATGTCCTGCTTATGAAGGTGCTTCCTAACTGTAAATATTGACACTGGAAATACCAGGTGCTGATTGCGCTCTCCTGTCATTTCGGTTGCATTTGTTTTCTTTTTTAAGCCTTATAATCCGCTTTAATTCCTGCCAGTCTCTTTAAATCAGCTTCTCCTTCCATCCATTGCTTTGTTTTGATGATTTTGTCTTGCCTTGCTATGTGTACGCTGTTATGACTTTAGGAACCGCACCTTTAGAAACTCCAAATGATGAGATGTTTTGCTTCAGGTAGTCGGGCTCTTACAATTTGGCCTCTTTGAAAGCCTGATAGGTCTGACATTTTACGTTTTTGACAAAATTCAAAGACCTATACAACCACTAAAGCTTCCTTATACTACCTTTATACATACTTTTATATTAAAAATAATTTATAGCTGAGATTACAATTTAATGTTTACGAAGGGCATCTTTAAATATTACTTTTATTTACTGCTTTTTCCAATATTTTGATAACCACCTATACATATAACTTTTCAACAATTAATGCAAACATTACAAAATGCCAATTAGAAATATTTATCTTAATTAAAGCCTTCTACGGTACTTACGTATTAACGATACCTTGGTGACAGTTGCGCCAATAAAGAGCACACGAGCCAACCGCAGCTACAGATTTGGCGGTTTTTAAGTGGCGCCAATCTACACTTACAATTTTTGTTAAAAATAATAAAATATATGAAACACTTCATGAAAATCAAAACCCTTTCAAAATTCGACGTCAACTCCTCGCACCATTAGTATATGAATCTCAAAGCTGTACAAAATGGAATTCTGCTTCCCTCAAACCATTTGTCTTTTCTAAGTCCCACACGATAAACACACTGACTGAAATTGTATTTCCAAAACTTACGTTCACCAAAATAAAGTTTCATGCCATGGGAGTTGGGACTTTCTGGTTGTTTTGGTAAAATATTTCGCTCCTGAAAAATAAAATTGCCTCTTGGTCTGTTTCTGGCAAATCCCAAATACGCATTTTCGTAGCACTAAAAATGGCGTCAAAACACAGCAAACCTGCAGCTGCTAGATTGGCGCCACTTAAAAAACGCCAAATCTATAGCTGTTTGATTGGCGACACTTAAAATCCGCCAAGTCTGTCGCTAAGGTATCATTAATACGTAAGTCCCCTTCTACTAATTCTACTTCCAAATGAAACTACAGCATTAAAATTGCATTTTAAACGTCGCATGCAAAGCATCCTTGATAAAAATAAATATTTATTAATTTTCTTTCTTTCATAGTTTTTTTGCTCTTCGTGTTAAAGTATTTTTAACTCGACTTACCGTTGCAAATTAAGAAGAAGAAAATATATTTTTTCCTCGACATCTCAACAACGCTTTATTTTCTCAAGGGTTATTAGATTTGCATTTTCTACAATGATATTCTCTTAATAACGGAAAGAGTTCTTTCTAGAAAAGGGTAAAAGGGAGAATTCTAAAGTTAATGAGCAAGACAAATTTTATTTTAAGTTTTTTTTTTTTTAAGTTTTCTTACTTTGAAAACGTGGAATGATAATGGGATAGCTCATTTTTAATTTTAGTGAGAGTTTTTATTTCACTTACTTAGTCGAGCACTTTCTCTTTAGTTTAATGCTAAGAGATATCCAGTTAATCCTGTACTTTTGAAGGGAGGCATTAAACTTGAAGTATCTTTCTCCATATATTTTCTTTCTCTTTTTAAAGTCCATGAACGATACTATAAAAAGTATTTGGTTTATTATTTATTATATCTTACATAAATGCAATGCTTTTATATGAGAAATTTCATACTCAAAAATTTCATTTCCATGCTTGCATATTACATAGATCCTTACATAAATGCATATATGAATTGGTGCATTCATACATAAACACATATATGAATATATAAATATACACAAATTCATGGACACATAGGTACATGCATTCATATATATACATACATATCCAAATGCATAGTGTTAAAACCGACATAGAAATGATGCCGTTAGTCTACGTATACTCGTAGGACGGCCAAATAATTTAACATTAATATAAAAACAATTAATAAAAATACGAAAATGAATACTGAAACAAACAACTATTTTCCTTTACTTTTAATGAATACTAATATATACAATTACAATCAAATTTAGGATTTTTACATTGGCACTTAAAACAGAAGAAATAAAAAATGTTTATAGAGAAGCAATCATAATATTACGCATACCTCAAATGAAATATTCCCATGAGTGGGTAGGCAGTGATTTACCAGTAGCCTCAAAACCTTTTAACAAAAAAAAAGAATGCTCCCCACAAATTCAAAGATGGACATAGATATCTGCTATAAATTATCCAAGTAGCCATTCTCGCAGCCAAAAAATTGTGTACTAGGCTCACGCATTGTCGCAGATCGTTCTCTCTGCTTTCAACGGGTCTTCCTTTTTGCCCGCAAAAACTCCAAAAAAGGGTCCCACCAAAACCGACCGGTTCTTTTGGTGATCTGGAGGGGTTATCTACCATTCCTGGATTCATACAAAAAAAAAAAAAAATAAAGGAAATACCCCTTACCCACACACAACACGATAACTACCAGTCACAACACATAGACTTCTTGTCCATAACAATAAGGCAGGGTTGCACAGGCTACTAAAATCCATGGATCACGCAAAAGTAAAATGAAACTTGGATATTAAATATTATAAATTTCTTTCCGTAATTTACGTAAACAATATAATGAGAGATTAATAATGAAGTGAGCAGTGTGAGCAACTTGATTGTAACTGGGTTTGGCTGTGTTGAGAAGTTTGAGGCACAGGTTGGAGAACTTACATCTTTACACCAGACACACAAACACCACATTCCCGCAATTAGAATTAAACCATATTTAACGCATTTAAATACAGATGATTATAGTTCCGTGGGAAGGTCTTCCACTTCTAAGGTGAAACCCGACACTCGGACACGCGCAGGGTTCTCGAAATAAATATCCTCTCCGTGTGAGATTCTAGAGGCCTACTAACCATTTATCTAGGACGCCGCAGGGATTGTGGTGCTATTACAAGTGTATAGAAATTACCTAGGTTACAGTAATATAATCTAAAGTAAATGAAAAAATTATGTGAGTAGTATATATTTCGATTTAGTTTAGTATATATTTCGATTTTTTAAGTATATAATATGCATATATAGTATGTATATATTCTATAAATATTATTGTTAATTACTTAGACTCAAAATTATTATGAGCCAATATTAGTTTATGAAACTACAAAATGTAAATTAGCAAAATATATCTTAATTAAAGCTTTCCACTAAATCTACCTGCAAATGAAACGACAGCATAAAAAAGTTTTACTTCAAACTTTCCATGTAAAGAATCATTAATAAAAGTGTGTATTTATTAATTTTTTCAACCACAGTTCTTTTGCTTTCATGTTAAGGTATTTAACACATGCTACTCGACTTACCGTTGCAAATTAAGAAGAAGAAAAAAAAAAGTATTTTTCCTCAACATTTCAACAACATTTTATTTTCTCAAGGGATATAAGATTTGCATTTTCTACAATGATCCTTTCTAAATAACGGAAAGAGTTCTTTCTAGAAAAATGTAAAAGGGAGAATTCTGAAGTTAATGGGCAAGACAAATTTTATTTTGTTTTTTTTTTTTAAATTTTCTTACTTTGAAAAAGAGGAATGATAATGGGATGTTTTATTTTTATTAAAGTGAGGGTTTTTATTTCACTTACTTAGTCGAGCACTTTCTCTTTAGTTTAATGTTAAGAGATATCCAGTTAATCCTATAATTTTTAAAAGTCATGCATTATACTTGAAATATCTGCCTACATATATTTTCTTTCTTTTTTTTTTTAAATGGTAAGTTCATAAATGATATAATAAATAATAAGCCAATTACTTTTTAAAGTATCTTTTACAAATGCATTACTTTCAAATGAAAACGTCATTCATTCATATATATTATATAGATTCAAACATAAGTACACATATGAATTGGTACATGCATACATACATTGATAATTACATTCATGGAAACATAGGTATATTCATTCATATATACGTATCTTCGTACAAATTTATAAATTGATTATGTATGAATATAAGACAGGGCTGAACAGGCTTCTGAAGTCCACGATGGATATTAAAATATTATAAATTTCTTTTAGTAATTTACATAAACAGTATAATGAAAAATTAGTATTGTAGTGCGCCGGTTGGGCAACACGATTGTAACTGGGTGGGGTTGGATAACTCGCTGGATGGATAAGGTTGGATAAGACACAGGTTGGAGAACTCGCAGCATTATTTACAAACGCACAAATACCACACACATAAAAAATTTAGACAGATAATTATAGATCCGCGGAAGGAATTCCACTTCTAAGCAGAAAATTCAATACTCGGTTACGCGCAGGTTGCGCCAAATATGTTTCTTTTCGTGTGATAGTCTGAGGCCTACTAACCATTTCTTTTGAGCGGCTTAGGGAGGTTCTCTTGCCAGTGTGTAGGAATAAGCACGATTACAGTAATATAATCTTAAAAATAACTGTAGAAATTTATGTAGGATATTACATTAGTTTAAAAAAAAAAAAGTCTAAGTATATATTTCTATTTTTGGTTTTGCATAATATGCATATGCATTATGTATATATTCCACAAATTTATATTTTATGAAATAATCATATACTTATCTATACTCCTTCCACTTTTCAAATATTAATGTATACACTTATAATGTTAATTACCAAAGTATATCTTAATTAAAGCCTTCCACTAATTCTGCTTGCATATGAAACGACATCATTAAAAAAGTTTTACTTTAAACTTTTAATGTAAAAGCATACTTAATAAAAGTGTGTATATATATTTTTCTTTCTTTCATATTTTTTTGCATTCGTGTTAAGTTATTTAACATATGCAACACGACTTACCGTTGCAAATTAAGGAAAATAAAAAAAGTATTTTTCCTTGACATTTCAACAACGCTTTATTTTCTCAAGGGTTATTAGATTTGCATTTTCTACAATGATCTTTTCTGAATACGGAAAGAATTCTTTCTAGAAAAGGGTGAAAGGGAGAATTCTAAAGTTAATGAGGAATACAAATTTTAATTTTTTTTTTTCCTTACTTTGAAAACGAGGAATGATAATGGGATACTTTATTTTTCTTAAAGTGAGAGTTTTTATTTCACTTACTTAGTCGAGCACTTTCTCTTGAGTTTAATGTTAAGAGATATCCAGTTAATCCTATACTTTTTAAAAGGCACGTATTATAGTTGAAGTATTTCTCTACATATATTTTCTTTCCTTTTTTTATAGGGAAAGCTTATAAATGATATAATAAATAATAAACCAAATACTTTTTAAAGTAGTTTATAAAAAAGCAATGCTTTAATAGTCAATATTCATTTTTCCATCCACTTTGCTATTATATAGATCCATACAAAAGTACAAGTATGAATTGGTACCAGCATACATAAGCACATAATAAATTCGTGCATAGATACAGCCCGACTTGTGGGTCAGTCGCAACGTGATCTGCTGATGAGCATTAGGGTGGGGGTTCAATCCACTGGTCACTGCTCCAAAAAACGAGGAGACTCGATGGCGTTTGTTATATTCATCATCAAGCTTTGTTCCTCGGACTAACTAGCAAGAGTTTTCTGGGTTCTGTCCCATACGATACGCAAATGCGGTGTAGTTCCTCTAAAAGTCCTTATGGAATGCACTACCCATTTTCAGCGTCACGGAGCCAAGTCAGACTTCCACTGCCGGATGCTCCATCAAAACTAAAGCTGACACCCCCCCCTTCCTTTGTTGAACCTTTCACACGGGTTGTTGAACTTGTTCTACTTGTTGTTGTCTACCAAGGCGGGATAAGAAAAAAAAAATATATGCAGAATTTTGTAGGCCCATACATTTTTGATTTGTATCCAGTCATGTAGAAAGCAAAAATAACAAGTTTTATAATATCTTTAGGATACGTATTCATTGATATAGCTATCATTAGTATGTTATAATTAATTTCTGCATGTATATATATCACTTTTTAAATATTAATGTATACATTACAAAATGTAATTTAGAAAAATATATCTTAATTAAAGCTTTCCGTCAATTATGCCTGCAAATGAAACGACAGCAGAAAAAAAAAAAAAATTTACTTTAAACTTTTCATGTAAAGCATCCTTAATAAAAGTGTGTGTTCATTAATTTTTTTCATAGTCTTTTTTTTTTTACTTTCGTGTTACGGTATTTCAGATATGCAACACAACTTACCTTTGCAAATTAAGAAGAAAAAGTAAAAATTTTTTTCCTAGACATTTCAACAATACAGTTTGACAGTTAGACATTTTTATTTTCTCAAGGGTTATTAGATTTGCATTTTCTACAATGATCTTTTCTAAATACGGAAATAACTTTTTCTGTAAAAGGGTAAGAGGGAGAATTTTAATGTTAATGAGAAGACAAATTTTGATTTTTATTTATTTTTTTTTAAATTTCTTACTTTGAAAACGGGGAATGATAATGGGGTATTTTATTTTTATTAAAATGAGAGTTTTTATTTCACTTATTTAGTCGAGCACTTTCTCTTTAAGTTTAATGTTAAGAGATATCCAATTAATCCTATACTTTTAAAGGCACGCATTATTAGTTGAAGTATCTCTACATATATTTTCTTTCCTTTTTTTAAACTAGAAGATCCATGAATGATATAATAAATAATAACCAAAATACTTTTTACGGTATTTATAAAAATGCAGTGCTTTTATAGGAGAAATTTAGTCGTCCGTATATATTATTTAGATATTGCATAGGTCCATAAATAAATACTTATGAATTGGTACATGCATACATTACATACATTTATGGACACATATGTAAATTACTTCATTTATGCGTATATTTGTACGAATACATAGATTCCTTGTGCATAAATATATATGTAATATTGTGCATAAATAAATAAATATATATATATATATATATATATTCCTTACAATTATATATATATATAATAGAATTTATGGTTAAAGCTATGTATGTTATAAGTAATCTCTACATATATATATATATACATATTTGTGTGTGTGTTTCAGCAAACTTTAAATTTGTAAGTATAATACAAATTTAAAGATATAATATTTTATAACTTTATTATGCATTATATTATCATCAACTTTATTTTAAATATCTTATATTTCGATTCTGAAATTCGTAACAAGAAATTACGAAAAAAATTAGATTAATAAATTTTTTAATTATGTCATCATAATACCAAAAGATGTTGTACAAAAACTGAATGACGCAATTAGTTATTGTAAAAAAAAAGTGAGATATAAATTCTCCGTAGTCGTTTTCAACTATATTTTCCTAACTAATATTATTATGTATTTAAAAATGAGTGATAACTAATAAAATGTCAAAAATAACTTTTGTTAAATCTTCAAAACTCGTTATAACTTCATTTAGCGAATTCATATATGTGTAGTTATTTTAAATCTTAAACCTTATTGCCTTTAACCTAGCATATCAATGTCATATCTGTTAGTATTTAATGCAGCTACTTTAGTCCATTCAAATAAACCACGAACAGAAATACAATTTTGAATCTCTTTTAAGTGAATAGCATATTTTTATAAGTTACCTCAAAATAACCTCTGTAAAATCCAATTTATTCACGCTTTACTTATTCTAAACCTTCAAACAGATCATAAAAGAAGAATGCAATATGCCATATTCCAAGAAATAAATTCGCTAGCCATTGAAACTTTTCTTAAATCTTGTCAAAAATCTTCCTTTATTTAGATTGTCATTTCCGGAGATGAAATTGATTTAATCGTGATTCTTTCTTTAACGAAAAGAACTTTTTCGATAAAATAGAAGGGAAAATTGATCAAAATGTGGTGTTATGAATGACAACAGATATATTATTCATATCTGATGGCTAATAAATAGGAAAAGCGGCAATAACTTTTCCACAATTACAATGGCAACTAATCTTTATGGAAAATATATCTTAATCATTGGACTTTTATTTCCTGTCTCTGAGATTTCAAATAAAAATTCATACGGAGAAAGTATTAGTTTTTCCTAATCATTAACATCTACTACTGTATCCAAAAGTAAGACAAGTTTTCAATTTAAATTTTCCGGCCATATGGTATTTCAATTTATTTTCTTTTTTTAGGTTGATTTCACTGTCCTTCACATCTATGTGAAAATTTACGTCAAAGTATTCATTGGTGTTTGAGTTACACTTGGTTTTGTGAGATGCTAAAAATGGTTCCGGCGATTTTTGAAATGTTTGAATTAATTGAGCAAGAACTTTTGTTAAATTTCGCTTGTGGAAAAGTATAGAATGTTGCAGAAGGCATTCGGAAGGATTCCTATATCGGGAAGAAATGTTTAAGATGACAGAGAACGAGTTGAAGACAAATAGCCCTCTGGTCGACCATCAACCTTAACCAACGAAGTTCACGTCAAAAAAAAAAAAATTAAATATTTGGTGCTTGCAAACCATCGATTTACAATTAGAGATCTTACTGATGATGTTGGAATTTCAAAATTCCATTTTAAAAGATGTTTTTGGGCGCAAAACGCGCGTCAACTCTTGATTTGTACAGAAAACACTGAATTCTTCAGCTCACACTACATTGATACTTCGTGACTTCACCAAAAATGAAACCTATATCGTTCCACAACTCCCGTATTCACCTGATTTAGCATCGTGCTACTTCTGGCTATTCCCTTAAACTCAAAAGACTAAAAAGGGACACCGTTTTGAGTCAATTGAAGAGGCATTTGAAAAATCGCCAGAATCAGTTTTAGCGTCTCCAACACTAATGAATAAGCTTAATAAACACTTTATTTTGACGTCAAATTTCACACAGATGTCAAGGAGAGTGCCAACCAACCAAAAAAAAAAAAAAAAATTGAAATACAATATGCCCGGGAAATTTAAATTGAAAACTAGTCTTACTTTTTGGGCACAGTAGTATTTTGGCAAGATTTTTACTCATAAATACAAAAGCGGCATGATTGCCAATAGTCTAGCGCTATGGCCTTTGATAATACAGTAATTCTTCTTCAATTAATGTTAAATGATTAACTCCAAAGAGTACTGCGGCTTGATGATGAATTGGATATCGTTCTCACAGGCTTCCAGTTTGAATCCTTGCGGTGGCACGGATGGTTGTTAATGGTTCGGAATCCACTTTAAACTGTAGATCCCGGTCTGTTTAGCCCTCATTTGTACAAGATAACAGTAGAGCGAAAAACATGAAACCAACCAAACAAACAAACATAAATCCATACATTATTTTTTAATAATTTACATCTAAAAGCTTTGATTTATGTTTGCCGCACATCTTTTAATATTGCCATATTTTACAATAGGAATCGGCGTTTCGATATTTACCCTTAATGCCCATCACAATTTTGAGTGAAGATTTCATTGGAGCAACTTTCTAATGTGGGGTGCACAGAAGATCTACCTCCCCGTGGTGCACCTGGTAACACTTTTTAGTGGCTAAAAGATCTGCAACTTGGCATTATTGTTAGATAAATGAACTCTGTTTCAGCATGTTTTGTTGTATTATTTTTGTTGTCGTTGTATGTCTTTTTTTTTTTTGTTCTTTTTTTTGCTGTAACTGTTCATAATCTGCCATTGGAAATAAAAAAAATTTAAAAAAAACTTTCTAATGTATTCAATACAGAGAAAAGTCCAGCCGATTGAATTTAAGTGTTCATCTTTATTGTAAATACAGAAAAATGTAATTCTTTAGATTGTAAGGCTTCCGACTTATATGACGATGACGAATGCACGGTGTCAATGTACGTTCACCACGATGCCGCCAAACACGGATGCGACCATCATGATGCAGTAAATAGAACAGCATCAATGGTAGCCGCTGCCATAGTCTCCCAGCTGAGAGTCCACGCTGCTGCAAACGTCGTCGAACTGTTCGTGCAGACACTTGTCTTGCAAACGACACCAATTCTTGACACAGGGCTCGTGACGTGGCTGCACGATCCATTATGGTCATGCGGGTAACATGCCTGTCTTCTCGGTTGCTAGTGATAGGGGTCGTTGAGATCCAGCACGGCGTTCCGTATTGCCGTCCTGAACCCATCGATTCTATATTCTGCTAACAGTCATTGGATCTCGACCGACACGAGCAACAATACTGCGATACGATAAACCACAATCCCGGTACGCTACAATTCGCCATTTATCAAAGTCAGAAACGTGCTGGTACGCATTTCTGTTTCTTAGACGAGGCATCACAACAACTTTTCACCAGACAACAACATTCGAATGCAATTTTTGTATGAGAAACCAGCTGAACAATTTCCTCATTTAAACACATTGTAGGTGTCGCTACCGGCACCTGCTTTGTTTGAATGCGTTGAAAAGCTAATCATTTGCATATCACAGCACTTCCTCCTGTTGTTTAAATTTCATGTATGTAGCCTGTCGTCTTCTTTTTTGATGACCAGTAGTGTACACTGTAATATCAATTAAATTTCTAAGATAAAAGCACTAAAAAACAACTTTGCAGAAATTTAATATTTATTTCACATATTATTTTTGAGATGTGTGCATGTAATGTGAAAATGTGAATTCTTAAAATGATTCGCGATTATATATGTATTATTGCAAAATGCATAATTTTTTTTGCCGAGTAATTATTAGTTTACTTATACTTGCTTTTTTTTTTTTTTTTAGGTAAGTCTACTTTTTCATCTACTTTGGAAAACAGTTTAGTGTAAGTAATATGCTAATTATTTTATAACATCTTCTTTAAAAAAATATTTTAATGTTTTTGTTTAAATTGTAACTTTTAATTGTAATTGTAAATAAAAATTTATTAATCTATTATTAAATTTATATATTGAAGAATGATTGCTGTCATATAATATGCATCCTCTGACATATCAAATATCCAAGAGTAAGATACTAGTTTATATCCGAATGCACTTTGTAGTTTGTTCTACACATTTTACGCATTGAAATAAAATGTGTTCAACTCACATCCGTAGATCAATCAACTGACGTCAGTAAGTCCGTAGACAGATCTGAAAAGCACTTTGTAGTTTGTTGTACACATTTTACGCATTGAAATAAAATGTGTTCAACTCACATCCGTAGATCAATCAACTGACGTCAGTAAGTCCGTAGACAGATCTGAAAGCACTTTGTAGTTTGTTCTACACATTTTACGCATTGAAATAAAATGTGTTCAACTCACATCCGTAGATCAATCAACTGACGTCATTAAGTCCGTAGATAGATCTGAAAGCACTTCTTCAACTGAGTTTGTTCTACACATTTTTACGCATTGAAATAAAATGTGTCAACTCACATCCGTAGATCAATCAACTGACGTCATTAAGTCCGTAGATAGATCTGAAAAGCACTTTTCCTTAGTTTGTTCTACACATTTTACGCATTGAAATAAAATGTGTTCAACTTGACATCCGTAGATCAATCAACTTACGTCATTAAGTCTAGATAGATCTGAAAGCACTTTGTAGTTTGTTCTACACATTTTACGCATTGAAATAAAATGTGTTCAACTCACATCCGTAGATCAATCAACTGACGTCATTAAAAGTCGTAAGTCAATAATCTCGAAGACGTCACTTTGTAGTTTGTTCTACACATTTTGGCCACGAACATTGAAATAAAATGTGTTCAACTCAGGTGGCCAGATCGTAGATCAATCAACTGAAGTCAGTAAGTCCGTAGACAGATCTGAAAAATCACTTTTGTGTTTGTTCTAACATTTTACGCATTGAAACAAAAAGTGTTCAACTGCATCAGTAGATTAGTAGATATACCCGAAAAAACTTTGTAGTTTGTTTCTTTGTTCTGCATATTTTACTCATTGAAACAAAATGTCTTCAATTGACATCAGTGAAACACGAGTCTTAGCAAGTTCAAAATGAAATAAAGAAATAATACATAAATCTGTCTTTATTTCTCACTATTTTCTATTTGACCTCTGAAATAAAAACAAGTAATATACAAAAGAAAACAAAAAATTGAGTCAATTCCTACTTTTTAAGTTGGAATTTTCCTTTTTACATCTGGCGCCATCTATTAGTAGATACATGCAACTTAAATTTAAAAAATAAAATTAATTAATTAATATTTGAAAAAAAAATTGTATTAACATCAAGTTCAGAGTCATTCACTACAAGTTCAAAAAAATGTATTAGAACTTGAAATGGATGAATAAATAGTATTTTATTAACATATTGCTAAATTTGAACAGTATATATATATATATATATAAATAGGGAAAGTGTGAAGTAATAAAGAAAAAATCCACCTAAAATGAAAACGTACATAAGAAATAAACACATAAATGAATACATAAGAAATAAATACATAAAATGAATACATAAGAAATAAATACATAATATTAAAATGTAATTTAATAAAGAAATAAGGCATAAATCTGTCTTTATTTCTCACTATTTTCTATTTTACCTCTGAAAGAGATAAAAATAGTATAAGTTAAGATAAATTCTTTTTAAAGTTACTGACAAATTATCAATTTATTTATTTATATGATGTAATGAAAATTTAGGTTTCCTAATTAAAACTAAATTATATTTGATAATATTGGGCTTTAAATTCAAATTAAAGCATTAAATTGATAACCATTACATTATATTTAATGCTTTTAATTTAATTCAGTAAATGAGTAATGGAAATTAATGATTTAGAATGCGGGAAATGAGTTAAAGTATAATTTAAGTTCTCATATTACAATGTTGCACTAAAAGAAGTTTATGTAGACTACTTCTTAAATAAACTTAAATAATGACTTAATTACTGAAATAGCTTCTAACATCGGAAACATGTTTCAAATTTATTTTTGTAGTTAAGATAATTTACTATCAAAGTTACCACAATTATAAATCGACTCTTACACGCAAATTGATTTATTTACGCATAGGAATATGAAATGAACTGCAATGATTAAATTTACATTTAATGAACACATTTAACATCGTTTTTTAAACTTGTTCTGGTAATTAAATAACATTTATTTTAAATGTAAATATGTAGAGATTATCTCCATGCATTAAATAAAAATTACTACTATCGTATGATATACGAAGAAGTTTTTTCAATGCATTTGTAATTATTTTGTTCTTTTTTGTTCTATTGCACTTTGGTGGACTTTGTGTTCTACTTATGTATGTCATGAATAACCAATGAAGAGTGAGTGTGGGTGGACATGGTCTTACAGGAAGTCATTTAGGGGATTAATATGTAAATTAATAATAATTACATACACATAGGGCGTACATATTAAAAATTATTAATATGTACGCCATATTAATATGTCGTATAGGAAAAACCTAAGATAACCAAGAAGCCTGCATAATGTCCAAAACGTTGTCATGCTTTCTCTATTCTGAAAGCAATGTTTGCAAGGGACCAACTCAGAATATGAACAAGGTCCGCATATATATATATATGAGGACGGATCATGTATATATGTGCGTAGAATCTCATCATGTAATAGCCAGACTTTTAATGGAAGGCAGATACTGCTTGTATACTGTTTGTTTACAGTTTGGATTAAATAACGTTAAATTCTTGATCCAGTAGCAAAGGCTATCACAGTTCTAGAAATATTTTAAGTTATTCAGAAGCCTTATATCCAATTGGCTGTGGCCTTCTTCTTGGCTGGTTCAGAATCTATTTTAAACTGTAGTATCCGGTCTAATTAGCCCAATTTTCTGGTTTAGAGAGAAAAACCAAATCTATTTTAAATTGATTTTAATCTGCCATTCTGCATTAAGATTGAGAATTACACCATTCCAAATTAAGCACATAGAAACAGTTAATGTATTTTATCCTGCCAAATGTTTAGGAGAGTTTTTTTTTTTTTTTTAATAGGAAGAAAAGTTGATAAAAAAGTAAAAATGTTCGAAATAGTACTTTTATTTTCAGTATTTCATTTTTAATACACAGATATTTTAAATCATATTAAGAAAAAAATGTCCCCAATTCAGGCTTATATTAATGACATTTTATATATGATACTATCCATATAGTTTCCCCTTCAACAAATGGCCTGCAGAATCAATAACACCGGCAAACCATTAAGTTGAACAATCTCCCAGATGAGGACAATGAATCGCAGTGCACTCCACGTTCCAGAGTACAGATTACGCTCGATTATCCTGAACAAGTGCATACATCGGGGGAAATAAACTCAGGGATCCCCATTAAAACGGTACAAAATCAATTAAGTCCATTGGCTGTGCGGTTGTCTCACTGTTCGCTGCGAATCAATAGCGTTCGGTTATTTGCATTGATTACAGTTACGGCGTTCGGTTTGTTCAAGGTCGTTTCTGTTATGGGTCGAGAGGAAATGAGAGGAAGGTTGTTGTTGCTGCGGCTTTTTCGCAAATTGCAATGCTGGGGCATTTAAATGATTGCTGCAGAACTGGGTTTCCGTATAGTGTTTGATTCATTGATGCTTTTTAATTTCAATTGTCTAAAACTTCTTGTTACATGTTGATAACATAAATACTGATGATAATTAATATTCGATGAATATTTTAATTTTTATTTACCAACGTTATCTATTATACATATTCTTATTTTTCATTAGATGGCAAGTGGTTACCGCTCTGGCCGTTGGTACAGCTGCCTAGTAGCCAAGTGGCTAGCGCTCTGGCCTTTGGTATTTAATTTTTCAGGTACGAATCCTGGCTGTGGCATGGATATTTGTTATGGTTGGGAATACACTTTAAACCGTAGGTCCCGGTCTGTTTTGCCCTCGTGTGCACATGATAGCCGTAGAGCGACAAATCAAATCCAAACCCTGGTCGTTGGTACCACACACTTGAGATTGGAATCCTCACGGTGGCATGGATATTTGTCAGTGGTTCAGAATCCATGTTTAACTGTAGGTCCCGTTCTAATTGGCCTACAGTGTGCAAAGAATGATGGTAGGAGGATAAACCATATATCAATCCCACTAACAGTTAAAGGCTTGATGACCAATTGTATAGCGATGCCGACATTGACACCACAGGTTTCTTATCTGATGACGTCTGAATCTTGGTGGCGGCATGGATGTTTTTGAGTGGTTCGGATCCATGTAAAGCTGTAGATCCCGGTTTAATTAGTCCAAAGAGGGCAAAAAATAACCATATGGTGACAAACCAAACCCAATCTAAGTATTTATACATAATTCGATTTCATTTTGCCATTACGTATTAAAGTTGTGAATTATACTAATTTCATTCCAAATTATACACTCAGAAACAATGAATATACTTTTATCCTGCAAAATCTTTAGGAAAGTCACGTTTGATTTTTAATAAAAACAAAAGTTAAAGAAAAAACTTTCGAAATAGTAATTAATATTTTGAACATATATTTCACATTGTTTTGAGTATTTCATTTTGAATGCATCGGTGTTGTAAATCATATTAAGAAAACAATGTTCTCAATTACATCCCTGTATTAATTCATTTTTATATATGATACCATCCATATAGTTTCCCCTTCAACAAATGGCCTTCAGAATCAATAACACCGGCAAATCATTAAGTCGGACAATCCCCAGATGAGGACAATGAATCGCAGTGCACTCCACGTTCCAGAATACAGATTTCGGTTGATAAGTGAACGCTCGATTAGCCTGAACAAGTACATATACAGCAGGGAAATAAACTGGAAGATCGCCATTAGAACTGTTCAAAATCAATTAGGTCCACTGTAGGGTCCGTTTTACTGTTCGCTGTGAATGAATAGAGCGTTCCGGTTATTCGCTTTGATTGCAGTTCTGGAGCATTTAAATGACTATTGCAGAACTGGTTTTCAGTTTCAGTGTTTGATCATTGATATTTTTTTTGTTATTTATTTCAGTTGTGCAAAACTTCATATTATATGTTGATAACATGGATACTGATAATAATTAATATTCAAATAATAATTTAATTCTTGTTTATTGACGCATTATCTATTATGTATATTATTTTTCTTCACTAGATTTTAGACGCCTGATGGCCATTGGTCAGCACTCTGGTCATCGATACCACAGACTTCAGATTCGAATCCATACGGTGGCATGAATGTTTGTAAGTGGTTCGGAATCAACATTAAATTGTACGTCTCGATCTAATTAACCGAAAGTGTGGAGAAAATAACATAGAGCGACAAATCAAATATTCACTGTCGTACAACTTGATGACCAATTGGCTAGAGCTGTGGCCTTTGTACCACCGACTTTGTATTTCTTATCCTGGCGGTGGCATGGATGTTTGTTAGTGGTTCTGAATCCACATTAAAATGTAGGTCCTGGTCTAATTAGCCTAAAGTGTGTATAAGATGACAGTAGAGAGACGAGCCAAACCCATCTTCATTAGTTTGTTGCAGCCTGATGGCCAATTGTCCACAACTCTGCTCATTGGTACCGCAGACTTCAGATTCGAATCCTGGCATGGATGTTTGTTAGTGGTTCAGAATCCACTTTCATCTGTGGGTGCTGGTCTAATTGGTTCAAGGGGTGTAGAAAATGACCTTAAATCGGCAAACCAAACCAAATCTAAGATATTCTATATTATTCATTTTTATTATACCATTCCGCATTAACGATATGAATTAAACTAGTTACATTCCAAAATACACACTCAGAAACAATGACTACAATTTTATTCTGCCAAATATTTGCAAAGTCACTTTTAGTTTTTCATAGAAATAAAAGTTTGTAGAATAGCAAAACCTTCAAAATAGTGCTTGCCCTTTTGAACATATAACACACATTATTTTGAGTATTTGATTTTTAATATATCGGTATTTTAAAATCATATTAAAATAAATCCTCAATTCAGGGTTATTTTAATCCTTTTTATATATGACACTAACCATATAGTTTCCCTTCAACAAATGGCCTGCAGAATCAATAACACCGGCAAACCATTAAGTTGAACAAACTCCCAGATGAGGACATTGAATCGCAATGCACTCCACGTTCCAAAGTACAGATTTCGGTTGATAACTGAACGCTCGATTAGCCTGAACAAGTGCATGCATCGGGGGGACTAAACTGGGAGATCCCCATTAAAACGGTACAAAAATCAATTAAGTCCATTGGCTGTGCGATCGTCTCACTGTTCGCTGTAAATCAATGGAGCGTTCGGTTATTTGCATTGATTGCAGTTTGGGCGTTCGGTTTGTTCTGGGTCGTTTCTGTTATGGGTCGAGAGGAAATGAGGGGAAGGTTGTTGTTGTTGTGGCTTTCTCGCAAATTGCAACTGCTGGAACATTTAAATGATTGCTGCAGAACTGGGTTTCCGTATAGTGTTTGATCATTGATGCTTTTTAATTTCAATTGTCTAAAACTTCTTGTTACATGTTGATAACATAAATACTGATGATAATTAATATTCGATGAATATTTTAATTTTTGTTTACCAACGCATTATCTATTATATATATTCTTATTTTTCATTAGATGGCAAGTGGTTACCGCTCTGGCTGATGGTACAGCTGCCTAGTAGCCAAGTGGCTAGCGCTCTGGCCTTTGGTATTTCATTCTTCAGGTACGAATCCTGACTGTGGCATGGATATTTGTTATGGTTGGGAATACACTTTAAACCGTAGGTCCCGGTCTGTTTTGCCCTCGTGTGCACATGATAGCCGTAGAGCGACAAATCAAATCCAAACCCCTGGCCGTTGGTACCACACACTTGAGATTCGAATCCTGACGGTGGTATGGATATTTGTCAGTGGTTCGGAATCCATGTTTAACTGTAGGTTCCGGTCTAATTGGTCTAAAGTATGCAAGTAATGATGGTAGAAGGATAAACCATATATCAATCCCACTAACAGTTAAAGGATTGTTGACCAATTGTATAGCGATGTCGACATTGGCCCCACAGGTTTCTTGTCTGATGGCGTCTGAGTCTTGGTGGCGACATGGATGTTTGTAAGTGGATCGGATCCATGTAAAGCTGTAGATCCCTGTTTAATTAGTCGAAAGTGTTCAAAAAATGACCATATAGTGACAAACCAAACCCAATCTAATTATTTATACATAATTCGATTTCATTTTTCCATTACGTATTAAAGTTGTGAATTATACTAATTTCATTCCAAATTATACACTCAGAAACAATGAATATACTTTTTATCCTACAAAATGTTTAGGAAAGTCCCTTTGATTTTTAATAAAAACAAAAGTTAATAGCAAAGAAAAAAAACTTTCGAAATAGTAATTAGTATTTTGAACATATATTTCACATAGTTTTGAGTATTTCATTTTGAATGCATCGGTGTTGTAAATCATATTAAGAAAAAAAAATTTTCTCAATTACATCCTTGTATTAATTCATTTTTATATATGATACCATCCATATAGTTTCCCCCTTCAACAAATGGCCTTCAGAATCAATAACACCGGCAAATCGTTAAGTCGGACAATCCCCCAGATGAGGACAATGAATCGCAGTGCACTCCACGTTCCAGAGTACAGATTTAGGTTGATAAGTGAACGCTCGATTAGCCTGAACAAGTACATATATAGCAAGGAAATAAACTGGAAGATCCCCATTAGAACTGTACAAAATCAATTAGGTCCACTGTAGGGTCCGTTTTACTGTTCGCTGTGAATGAATAGAGCGTTCGGTTATTCGCTTTGATTGCAGTTCTGGAGCATTTAAATGACTATTGCAGAACTGGTTTTCAGTTTCAGTGTTTGATCATTGATTTTTTTTTTATTTATTTCAGTTTTGCAAAAACTTCATATGATATGTTGATAACATGGATACTGTAATAATTAATATTCAAATAATAATTTAATTCTTGTTTATTGACGCATTATCTATTATGTATATTATTTTTCTTCACTAGATTTTAGACGCCTGATGGCCATTGGTCAGCACTCTGGCCATCGATACCACAGACTTCAGATTCGAATCCATACGGTGGCATGAATGTTTGTAAGTGGTTCGGAATCAACGTAAAATAGTACGTCTCGATCTAATTAACCGAAAGTGTGGAGAAAATAACATAGAGCGACAAATCAAATCTTCACTGTCGTACAACTTGATGACCAATTGGCCAGAGCTGTGGCCTTTGTACCACCGACTTTGGATTTCTTATCCTGGCGGTGGCATGAATGTTTGTTAGTGGTTCTGAATCCACATTAAAATGTAGGTCCTGGTGTAATTAGCCTAAAGTGTGTATAAGATGACAGTAGACAGACGAGCCTAACCCATCTTTATTAGTTTGTTGCTGCCTGATGGCCAATTGTCCACAACTCTGGTCATTGGTACCGCAGACTTCAGATTCGAATCCTGGCATGGATGGTTCAGAATCCACTTTCATCTGTGGGTGCTGGTCTAATTGGTTCAAGGGGTGTAGAAAATGACCTTAAATCGGCAAACCAAACCAAATCTAAGATATTCTACATTATTCATTTTTATTATACCATTCCGCATTAACGATATGAATTAAACTAGTTACATTCCAAAATACACACTCAGAAACAATGACTACAATTTTATTCTGCCAAATATTTTGCAAAGTCACTTTTAGTTTTTCATAGAAATAAAAGTTTGTAGAATAGCAAAAACCTTCAAAATAGTGCTTGCCCTTTTCAACATATAACTCACCTTATTTTGAGTATTTGAATTTTAATATATCGGTATTTTAAATCATATTAAAATAAATCCTTAATTCAGGGTTATTTTAATCCTTTTTTATATATGACACTAACCATACAGTTTCCCCTTCAACAAATGGCCTGCAGAATCAATAACACCGGCAAACCATTAAGTTGAACAAACTCCCAGATGAGGACAATGAATCGCAATGCACTCCACGCTCCAAAGTACAGATTTCGGTTGATAACTGAACGCTCGATTAGCCTGAACAAGTGCATACATCGGAGGAATAAACTGAGAGATCCCCATTAAAACGGTACAAAATCAATTAAGTCCATTGGCTGTGCTCACTGCTCGCTGTGAATCAATGGAGTGTTCGGTTATTCGCTTTGATTGCAGTTTGGGCGTTCGGTTTGTTCTAGGTCGTTTCTGTTATGGGTCGAGGGGAAATGAGCGCGAGGGTTGTTGTTGTTGTCTCTTTCTCACAAATTGCAACTGCTGGAACATTTAAATGATAGCTGCAGAACTGGTTTTCCGTATCAGTGTTTGATCATTGATTTTTTTTTTTTTTATTTATTTCAATTGTCCAAGACTTCTTATTACATGTTCATAGCATGAGTACTAATGATAATTAATAATCGAATAATATTTTAATTTTCGTTTTTTTGCTTACCAACACGTAATCTATTATATATATTTTTCTTTATCAGTAGACTCTAGCGGTTAATTGGCTTGCGTTCTAGCTATTGACATCACAGACTTCAGGGTAGAATTCTGGCGGTGGCATGAATGTTTGTACGTTGTTCGGAATACACGTTAACCTGTAGGTTATGGTCTAATTAGCCTAAACTGTGCAAAGAATGATCGTAGACAGACAAACCAAATCTCCATCACACCAACAGTTAATAGCTTGAAGGCCAAATGGTTAGAGCAGTTGGATTTGGTACCACAGGCTTCATGTTAGAATCGTGGCGGTGCCATGATTGTATTAGTGATTCGAAATCCATGTTAAACTGGTTAAACTGTAGGTACCGATATAATTTGAAAAATGTGTGCAAAAATTGACATTAGAGCAAAAATCTCAGCTAAATTTAAGTTACTCTAATTATTCGATTTTATTTCGCCATTCTTCATTAACATTGTTGATCACATCTGTTAAATTCCGAATTATACACACAGGTAAAAGATGTACTTTTGTCCTGTCAAATGTATAAGAAAGTCACATTTGATTTTTCATAGGAACAAAAGTTGATAGTGAAGCAAAAGCTGATGAAATAATTCTTGTTATTTTAAACACATAACTCATATTATTTAGAACATTTCATTTTTTATACAAGATATTTTAAATCATATTAAGAAAAGAATGTCCTCAATTCAGGTTTATTTTAATGAATTTTTATATATGATAACATCCATATAGTTTTCCCCTTCAACAAATGGCCTTCAGAATCAATAACACCAGCAATCCATTAAGTTGAACAATCTCCCAGAAGAGGAGAATGAATCGCAATGCACTCCATGTTCCAGAGTACAGATTTCGGTTGATAAGTGAACGCTCGATTAGCCTGAACAACTGCATATATCGGAGAATAAGCTCAGCGATTACCATTAAAACGGTACAAAATCAATTAAGTCCATCGACTGTGCGGTTGTCTCACCGTTAGCTGTGAATCAATGGAGCGATCGGTAATTTGCTTTAATTACATTTCGGCGTTCGGTTTGTTCTGGGTCGTTTCTGTTATGGGTCGAGGGGAAATGAGAGGGAAGGTTGTTATTGTTGCGGCTTTCTCGCAGATTGCAGCTGCTGGGGCATTTAAATGATTGCTGCAGAACTGGTTTATCATATCAGTGTTTGATTATTGATTCTTTTTTTTTTATTAATTCCAGTTATCCAAAAATTATTATTGCATGTTGATAACATGGATACTAATAATAATCAATACTCAAATAACATTTTGTTAACTAAAGCATTATCTATTATACACATTCTTCTTTTTCATTGGTACATTCAGGACTGACGGCCAATGGGCTAACACTCTGGCGGTTGCTACCACAGGTTTAAGATTCGAATGCTAGTGAATGCATGAATGTTTGTTAGAGATTCAAAATTCCCTTAAAGTGTAGATCAAGATGTAATTAGCCTAAAGTGTGCTGAGTATGATGGTACAAAAGGCTTACCAAATCTCCATCTCACCAACAGTGAATAGCCTGATGACCAATTGGCTAGCTCTGTGGGTTTTGGTACCACAGGCTTCAGTTTGTAGTCCTGGCGACGGCACGGATGTTTGTTAGTGGTTCGGAATTCACGTTAAACTGTAGGCCCCTTTAATTTACCGAAAGTGTGCACAAAATTATCGTGGACCGGCAAACAAAACCAATTTTATAAATAATTCGATTTTTTTTGCCATTCTGCAATAACATTGTAAATATACTAGTTTCATTGCAAATTATACACAGAAAACAATTGTTGTACTTTTATCCTTCTAAATATTTCAATAGGTTTTTGAAATAGGAACAAATTTGATAGCAAAGCAAAAACTTTCGAAATAATACTTGTTAATTTGAACATAAAACTGACATTATTTTGAGTATTTCTTTTTTAATACATCGGTATTTTAAATCATATTAAGAAAAAAAATGCCCTCAATTTACTTATTTTAATCACTTTTTATTTATGATACTATATATATAGTATCTCCTTCAACAAATGGTCTTCAGAATCAATAACACCGGCAAACCATTAAGTTGAACCATCTCCCAGATGGGGACAATGAATCGCAATGCACTCCACGTTCCAAAGTACAGATTTCGGTTGATAACTGAACGCTCGATTAGCCTGAACAACTGCATATATCGAAGGAATAAACTCGGTGATCCCCATTAAAAGGGTACAAAATCAATTAGGCCCATCGGCTGTGCGGTTGTCTCACTGTTCGCTGCGAATCAATGGAGCGTTCGGTTAGTTGCTTTAATTGCAGTATCGGCTTTCGGTTCGTTCTGGGTCGGTTCTGTTATGGGTCGGGGGTAAAGAGCGGGAAGGTTGTTGTTGTTGTGGATTTCTCGCAAATTGCAGCTGCTGGGGGCATTGAAATGATTGCTGCAGAACTGGTTTTCCATATCAGTGTTTGATCATTGACCCTTTTTCTTTATTTATTTCATCGATATTGCTGATTACATGGATACTAACAATTAATATTCAAATAATATTTTAATGTTCTTTTTTTTTATTTCCATTTAATTGTCTATTATATATTATTATTATTATTATTATTATTATTATTATTCACTGGCTGTGCCCTGTGGCAAATTGGCTAGCGCCTATCCTGTGGTATCACAGACTTCAGATTTCCTATCCTGGCAGTGGCATGGATATTTTTGAGTGTTTCGGAATCCACATTAAACTGTAGTTCCTTGTCTAATAAGCCTAAAGTGTTCAAAAAATGACCCTGGAGTGACAAATCAAATCAACCAAATCTTCAATAGAGCCAGTGGTGGGCAAAGCCCGTCTACTTGATTTCAAAACATGAGGTACATTCTTTTAACAACGTAAGGTTGTCAGCCGTACTTCCAATTCTCTACATTCAGGTTGGAATCCTGATGGTGGCATGCATGCTTGTTAGTGGTTCTGAATCCATGTTAAACTTTAGGTAATAGTCAAATTAGCCCAAAGTGAGCAAAAATATTCTATAGAGCAACAACCGAACCAAATCCAAGTTATTCTACATTAGTCGAATTTATTTTGCCACTTCGAATTAGCATTGTGTATTACACTAATTTCATTCCAAATTATACACTCACAAACAATGACTGCACTTTTATCATGTCAAATATTTAGAAAAGTCACTTTTGGTTTTTAATAAGAATAAAATTTGACAGTAAAGCAAATACTTTCGAAATAGTATTTGGTATTTTGAATATATAACTCACATAATTTTGAGTATTTCATTTATAATACATGGGTATTTTAAATAATATTAAGAAACACAATTCCTCAATTCACCCTTATTTATATAGATGATACTCTACATATAGTTTTCCCTTCAGCAAATGGCCTGTAGAATCAATAACGCCAGCAAACCATTAAGCTGAACAATCTCCCAGATGAGGACAATGAATCGCAATGCACTCCACGTTCCCAAGTACAGAGTTCGGTTGATAAGTGAACGCTCGATTAGCCTGAACAACTGCATACATCGAGGTAATAAACTGGGATTCCCATTAAAGGGGTACAAAATCAATTAAGTCCATCGGCTGTGCGGTTGTCTCACTGTTCGCAGTGAATCCATAGAGCGATCGGTTATTTGCTTTAATTACCATTTCGGCGTTCGGTTTGTTCTGGGTCGTTTCTGTTATGGGGAGAGGGAAATGAGCGGGAAGGTTATTTTTGCTGCGGCTTTTTCGCAAATTGCAGATGCTGGGGCATTGAAATGATTGCTGCAGAACTGGTTTTCCGTATCAGTGTTTGACCATTGATCTCAGTTATTTAAAAGTTCTTATTACATGTTGATAACATGGATGCTAATGATAATTAATATTCGAAGAATATTTTAACTTTCGTTTACCAAAGCATTATCTATATTATTATTCTTCATTTGCATATAGTGGCCTGATGGCCAATTGGCTAGCGCTCTGCCTTTTAGTACCACAGGCTTAAGTTTAAAATAGGACAGGCATGGATCTTTGTTAGTGGTTCAGAATCCATATTGAACTGTAAGTCATGGTCTAATTAGCCTAAAGTGTGCAAAAAATTATCGTATAGAAACAAACCAAGTATCAACAACGGTAGATAGTTAGATGGCCATTTGGGTAGCTGTGTGGGCTTTGGTACCACCGGCTTCAGGTTAGAATCGTAGGGGTGGCATGGTTGTTTGTTAGTGGTTCAGAATCCACGTTAAACTGTAGGTCCCGTTTAATTAGCCCAAAGTGTGGAAAAAATGACCATAGAGCGGCAAACCAAACCAAATCTAAGTATTTATGCCTTTTCGATTTTAATGTACCATTCCATATTAACGCTGTGAATTAAAATAGTTACATTCCAAATTATACACCCAGAATCAATGGATATTCTTTCATTATATTAATTAGGAAAGTCCCTTTAACTTTTAATAGGAACACAAATTCATAGCAAAGCAAAAAGGCCAGAAATAGTGCTTGTTATTTTGAACATATAACTCAAATTATTGAGTACTTCCTTTTTAATACATGAGCATTTTAAATTATATTCATAAACAATTTCCACACTTCCGGCTTATTTTAATCAATTTTTATATATGATACCATCCATATAGTTTCCCTTTCAACAAATGGCCTTCAGAATCAATAGCACTAGCAAACCATTAAGTTGGACAATCTCCCAGATGAGCACAATGAATCGCAATGCACTCCACATTCCAAAGTACAGATTTATGTTGATAACTGAACGCTCGATTAGCCTGAACAACTGCATACATCGGGGAATAAACTGGGAAATCCCCATTAAAACGGTACAAAATCAATTAGGTCCATTGGCCGTGCGGTTGTCTCACTGTTCGCTGCGAATCAATAGAGCGTTCGGTTATTTGCTTTAATTGCAGTTTCGGCGTTCGGTTTGTTCTGGGTTGTTTCTGTTATGGGTTGGGGGGATATGAGCGGGAAGGTTGTTGTTGTTGTGGCTTTCTCGCAGATTGCAGCAGCTGGGGCATTTAAATGATTGCTGCAGAACTGCTTTTCCGTATCGGTGTCTGATCATTGATTTTTTTTGTTATTTATTTCAATTATTCAGAAGTTCTTATTGCATGTTAGTAGCATGAAATGTAATTAGAATTAATATTCATTTAATATTAAATTTTTTTTTTACTAACGCTTTATCTATTATGTATGTTCTTCATTAGAACGCAGCGACCTGATGGCCATTGGCCACCATTGTGGCCGTTGGTACCACAGACGTCAATTTTCTTATCCTGTCGATCTTATAGATGGTTGTCAGTGGTTTGGAATCCACTTTAAGTCGTAGATTCGGGTGTGTTTTACCCCTCATGTACACAAGATGAATATAAAGCGACAAACCAAATCAATTTTCTTCATTAGTTTGTAGTGGTATGTTTAACAGTTGTCCAGTACTCTGGCCGTTGATATCACAGACACCAGATTTGAATCCTGGCATTGGATGTTTGTTGGTGGTTCGAAATCTACTTTAAACTGTCTGTTTAGCCCTCGTGTGCAAAAGATTACAGTAGAGCGACGAACTAAACCAATCTTATTCACTAGCTTGTAGCGGCCTGATGGTCAATTATTTAGTGTTCTGGCCATTGATACCACAGACTTCAGATTTGAATCCTGGCATGGATATTTGTTAGTGGTTCGTATCCACTTTAAATTACTACTACTACACTACACCACACTACATCATTGTGCATAGAGCTGAGTTGGCCTTTTACAGTTTCGGAATGATGTGGATGAGAAGTCAGATTGGGCTTTGTGACGCTCTACGGTCATATGAGACCCGGACCTACGGCTTAAAATGGATTCTGCACCGCTGAAAACGTCCATGACACCGCCTGGAATCGAACCCGATACCTAGGGTACCAGAGTGCTAGTCACTCGGCCACTAGGCACCAATCTACACTCATGTCCATAAATTAAGAATAATTCAGAATCACACAGAAATTGAACCCTAAAATAAAAATTTCACCTGTAGAATTATCACACACATCTGAAGAAGAATATGCAAATTACAGGAAACCACCAGATGGCGCGTATAGTACGTCACAATGACGAGAGTGTAAGAGAGGGGTATATAAGGAATGGTGGCAGAGAAGTAAAATTGTTCACGCGCTTTAAAAGCCTTTCAGTGCAATAACCGCATAGTTATGGCACAAAGGAAGCATTTGGATGATTTTTACGTGGTAGAATTATCGGACGACAGGAATGTGGACGTACCCAGCTGGAAGTATCCGAGGAATTTGGAATCGCCCAGAGTGTCATCTCCAGGCTTTGGCAACGATTCCTAGAGATGGTAATGGGAGTAGATGTTACAGCACAGGTCGCCCCCGAGTTACAACGCCGAATGAGGACCGGTATTTAGCCGTTACTGCCAAAAGAAACAGACGAAGCACAGCATCAGACCTGTCTCGTCAACTCTCTTCAGCTACCGGTACGACAGTTTCAAGCCAGACCGTGTACAGACGCTTAGGGCGCATTGGTCTATATGCTGGTAGGCCTGTCAGATGTGTTCCACTTACCGCAACTCACTGTCGCCTGCGATTAACCTGGAGTAGAGTGCATACATTGTGGACACAGCAACAGTGGTCTTCTGTGATGTTTTCCGACGAGACCAGGTTTAGTTTGCCGCCTGATTCTCGCCGGACTTTCATATGGAGAGCGCCAGGTACCCGTTACCACCATGAGAACACCATTGAACGACACCGTTACGGTGGTGCAGGATGGATCGTTTGGGGAGGAATTATTCTCGGTTCCAGAACTGACCTGCATGTTCAGAGTGTAACGATGACAGGCCACATCTATCGGGATGTCATTCTGGAACAACATGTACGTTTGTTTCGGGGCGCCATGCGTCCTGAATTTCTGTTTATGGATGACAACGCCCGTCCTCACCGTGCAAACATTGTAGACGAATGCCTTCAATTGGAGGATATCACCCGTATGGAATGGCCAGCATACTCACCGGACTTGAATACAATAGAGCATGTGTGGGATATGCTTGGCGGACGAATTGCAGCCCGTCAACCCCTCCCACCTCTCAACCGGAACTTCGGAGGGCATTGCTTGATGAGTGGTGTAATATTCCCCCAAGATCAGATTGATAATTTGATACTCAGCATGCCTAGACGTTGTAATGCCTGTATTGCATCTCCCGGGAGACATACTCCATATTAACCATCCTACTAACCATGTTATACTGTTTTTTGTAAATAGGTTCTTTTTTGAAATTTGCTCCAGGGAGTAAAAATCACAATTTTTATTAATTATGTCCAACATATAGCATCTTTTTTGCTCTTTACCTTTTGTTTAATAAATAGGCTTTACAAATAAGTCAAACTTGTTTTGCTTCTGTCTCTTTCTTTGCCTGAACTTCATTATCCTTTAATTTATGGACATGAGTGTATTTTAAACTGTTACTCCCGGTCTAATTTGCCCAAAGTGTGCAGAAAACAACAATGGAGCGACAAACAAAATTTCTATTGGCTCCCATGAACGGCCAAGGCCATGTGCCTGATTTTGAGACAAGACATGTTTTCTCTTGTTTCTTTCGTAATAAAAGAATATCAAATTACATTCTTCATTAAAGTATATCAAATTACTTTATTTCATACATGTATATATTCTTTTTCAACGGTGGAACAGCCGCAGATGGTCCAAGGCCATCAAGGAAGTAAGAATTGGTCAAAAATATCTATCTATTCCTGCACTACAGTCCATGTTGGCCACAAGAGCTGTTTTCTTCTTACCGGATACAGTTTTCAGCCCTACATCCAACCCTCTACATTCATATTAGACCGGGAAATAGGGTTTAAAGTGGATTCCGAACCACTACAAACAATCATGGCACAGCCGGGATTCGAATCCGAAAGATGTGGCAGTGAGTGCCAGAGCGTTATTCACTTGGCCATCAAGCCCTATTATAATGTTTAAACATTTTTTTTTTCTAATGCAGCTGGCAAACACTTAGACAGCTTTTGGTCGTGGAGGCCTTAACGCAAGCGCTGCACAGACGTACTCAGTTTGCATTACCCAGGGGGCTCGTGGAACTTGAAGATAAGCCACGGACGCGGAGTAACAATGCCCCCGCAACGCTCTACGCTCCTATTAGACCGAGATCTACTTTTTAAAGTGATTCCGAACCACTACAAACATCCATGGCACAAAGCCGGGACTCGAACCCGAAACCTGAGGTACCGAGCGCCAGAGCTCTAGTCACTCGGCCATTCAGGCCCCTGTTTAAAGATTAAATACAGTAAAATTAAATAAATCGATAACCGGAAGTAATTATTAAGTTGTGTTTCTTGATACAAAGTTAAAGTTCGATTGCATCTAAGAATATTGTGTAGAACATTTTTAAAGAATAGATTTTCTTGTGATGCTTACGAATGCTGTCCATATTATCTAAAAATTTGGTTGATGATTTAAACTAAGTGTTGATTGATAGATTGATTTAGGATTTCATATAAAAAATTAAGTGTTCAAAGATTGGCAACAATACTCAGTGAAGAGAATCGAGTTTAATCTCAGTGCACTTTGTGTGGGTTTAGACTATTTTTGTTAAAGAACAACTTTCACAAAATTCAATAGCGGAACATCCATTTTATTTTGCCTCCCAAATATTGACAGTAATGTTGGACAATCGTTCATCAAAATGTCAAGAAGAAAGATTTTCTAAAAATGTAAATGTTGACCTCAGTGCTCGTAAATCACTTTCTATATTAATAACATTTTATGCCAACTTGGACGTCTTGGGTGTGTTTAATCCGTAGTTATAATTTTTATACCGCTGAAAGTTTGGCAGCAGTGAGTAACTAAATTCAATTTCTCATTGTTTTGTTATTAAAGATAAATAATGGACATTTCATCTATAACTAATAAAAATGTGGCTTTCAAAATGTAGAGTAGTTGGCTTCCGTTCTATAAATCATAGTAATTAAAATTTATAACTTGATAATCAATAACTTAAATCTTATTCATTTATTTTATTTTTAGAATATATTTAGATGATGGAATTTATTTACTAAACTAATTGTACACATATAATATATAATTATGTGGTTCATTATCGATGTGAAGTATATTGTCTGATAGAGATTATTTACGACTGGTTTGGTTTGTTACTACGATCATTTTGTGCACATTTTAGCTAATTAGACTGGGACTTACAGTTTAACATGGGGATTAATTGTGCAGATTCTTTCATTTTTAGTAGTTGATTTTATTAAATTATAATTATTAAATTGTATTTTGTAGTCATTCACTTTCCTTTATAAATAATGAAATATTTCTGATAATACTAAAAAGAAATAAATATTCTTTAAATATTATCAATATAATAAATCTTAAATTAATATTTTTGCAAAAATAAAAATAATAAAATTTATATTTTAACTTTTAATAAATAAATGGAATTGTTAATTTCATTTATTGAATTCTTAAATTAATCTAATAAATTAGATGAATAGTTTAATTTAAAAGAATCTAATAAATGGAATGAATAAATTAATTTAGAAGAATCTAATAAATGGAATGAATAAATTAATTTAAAAGAATCTAATAAATAGAAAGAATAAATTAATTTCAAAGATTCTAATAAATAGAATGAATAAATTAATTTAAAATTATTTAATTTATTAAATCCTTTTAAATTAATTTCATTCCATTTATTAGATTCTTGTAAATAAATTCATCCATTCCATTTATTAGATTCTTTTAAATTAATTTATTCATTCTATTTATTAGAATCTTTGAAATTAATTTATTCTTTCTATTTATTAGATTCTTTAAATTAATTTATTCATTCCATTTATTAGATTCTTTGAAACTAATTTATTCATTCCATTTATTAGATTCTTTGAAATTAATTTATTCATTCCATTTATTAGATTCTTCTAAATTAATTTATTCATTCCATTTATTAGATTCTTTTAAATTAAACTATTCATCTAATTTATTAGATTAATTTAAAAATTCAATAAATGAAAATTAACAATTCCATTTATTTATTAAGAAGTTAAAATATAAATTTTATTATTTTTATTTTGCAAAATATTAATTTAAGATTTATTATATTGATAATATTTAAAGAATATTTATTTCTTTTTTTTAGTATTATCAGAAATATTTCATTATTTATAAAGGAAAGTGAATGACTACAAAATACAATTTAATAATTATAATTTAATAAAATCAACTACTAAAAATGAAAGAATCTGCACAATTAATCCCCATGTTAAACTGTAAGTCCCAGTCTAATTAGCCTAAAATGTGCACAAAATGATCGTAGTAACAAACCAAACCAGTCGTAAATAATCTCTATCAGACAATATACTTCACATCGATAATGAACCACATAATTATATATTATATGTGTACAATTAGTTTAGTAAATAAATTCCATCATCTAAATATATTCTAAAATAAAATAAATGAATAAGATTTAAGTTATTGATTATCAAGTTATAAATTTTAATTACTATGATTTATAGAACGGGAAGCCAACTACTCTACATTTTGAAAGCCACATTTTATTAAGTTATAGATGAAATGTCCATTATTTATCTTTAATAACAAAACAATGAGAAATTGAATTTAGTTACTCACTGCTGCCAAACTTTCAGCGGTATAAAATTATAACTACGGATTAAACACACCCAAGATGTCCAAGTTGACATAAAATGTTATTAATATAGTTAGTGATTTACGAGCACTGAGGTCAGCATTTACATTTTAGAAAAATCTTTCTTCTTGACATTTTGATGAACGATTGTCCAACATTACTGTCAATATTTGGGAGGTAAAATAAAATGGATGTTCCACTATTGAATTTTGGAATGTTGTTCTTTAACAAAAATAGTCTAAACCCACAAAGTGCACTGAGATTAAACTCGATTCTCTTTACTGAGTATTGTTGCCAATCTTTGAACACTTAATTTTTTTTATATGAAATTCTAAATCAATCTATTAATCAACACTAGTTGAAATCATCAACCAAATTTTTAGATAATATGGACAGCATTCATAAAGCATCACAAGAAAAATCTATTCTTTAAAAATGTTCTACACAATATTCTTTGATGCGATCGAACTTTTAACTTTGTATCAAGAAACACAACTTAATAATTAATTCCGGTTATCGATTTATTTAATTTACTGTATTTAATGTTTAAACTTTATAATAGGGTCTGATGGACAAGTGAATAACTCTCTGGCTCTCACTGCCACATCTTTCGGATTCGAATCCCGGCTGTGCCATGATTGTTTGTAGTAGTTCGGAATCCACTTTAAACCATAGTTTCCGGTCTAATATGAATGTAGAGGGTTGGATGTAGGGCTGAAAACTCTATCCCGTAAAAAGGAAACAGTTTTTATGATTTGAAATCTGCCAGTAGACAGAAGGGCATGGCCCAACATGGACTGTAGTACAGGAATAGACAGATATTTTTACGATCAATTCTTATGGCCTTGATGGCCTTGGACCATCTGGGGCTGTTCCACCGTTGAAAAAGAATATATATATGTATGAAATAAATTAATTTGATATACTTTAATGAAGAATGTAGTTTGATATTCTTTTATTACGAAAGAAACAAGAGAAAACATGTCTTCTCTCAAAATCAGGCACATGGCCTTAGCCGTTCATGGGAGCCAATAGAAATTTTGTTTGTCGCTCCATTGTTGTTTTCTGCACACTTTGGGCAAATTAGACCGGGAGCCACAGTTTAAAATACACTCAAGTCCATAAATTAAGGATAATGAAGTTCAGGCAAAGAAAGAGACAGAAGCAAAACAAGTTTGACTTATTTGTAAAGCCTATTTACAAGAATCTAATAAATGGAATGAATGGAAATGAATTTATTTACAAGAATCTAATAAATGGAATGAAATTAATTTAAAAGGATTTAATAAATTAAATAATTTTAAATTAATCTATTCATTTCATTTATTATTAATTTGATTTATTTCATTTATTATTACAGTCTTTTAATTTGTTTATTTACTGCTTAAAGAAATAATCATTAATTTTGATATAAAAATATGTCCTCTGAAGCCAAATATTCTTTGACATGAATTTTCCCAATTTTCAAAACGCAGAATTTGCAGTAATAAAATCTAAATTGAAATTTATAAGACAAGTACAAATACATTTATTTCCTCATAAAAGGATGCCTACTTTACGTTTTCTGAAAATATCGAAATAAAGTTGAATTTGACATTCCATTCCGATATGCATACATTCAAAAATAACATTCACGCAGATTTCTAAATCAAGTTGTCAGAAACTAAAACTTAAATCCGGAAAATCAATCTTTTGACGAGCGAGTAGAGCATTAAACATTAAATCCTAAACTCCAATGCGCATCGCACAGAAAATTCAAATTATATCCTGTCAAAAAATTCAAAAACCAAAATAAATACAAGTTAAAAATGGTTGAAAACGAAATGCAGAGATTGGAATACTTCTGATTGGCTTAAACCTCGTTGACAGCTAAAATGATGAATGAGCATAATATCCGTGGCTGCATAAAAGAAAAAGTTAGAATATTTGGCATTTATCCCATCCCTTGCAGATAGTGTATGCAGATTTCGATATGTTGGCGCTGAAGTTTGCTTAGGCAACTTTTTTCTTTGGCGATTATTTTTATTTTTGGCTGTCAACTTTTATATACGCCAGTGAATGGTTTTTGATACAGATAGCGTAAACATTAATCTCTACTTGGGGATCCGTTTTGAAGCTAATTTTGGCGAAATAAATTGCTGTTTCGATTTTGTCTCTATCAAAAGGGGAAGTTTTGCGCGAAAAGTAAATCAAGATGACGTTGTAAAATATCGCTCGGTATTAAATGAACATTTATTGGATGCAGAAAGGGAAAAAGTTATTCTGGGTTGTAATGGCATGCCATGCTGACATGTAATGATTTATTTCTCGTAGGGAAATGCTGATTTGTTTTTCCGCTATCTCTGCTTGCAGAAGTTTAGTAATCAAAACATAAAAATAGATGCAATGTCTGCACGTTCAGCAAAATTTGTCAATTAAAGTTGTCACAATTTACAGTGCTTATAACACGCCATGTTGCTGATGACTTTTCCCTTTAAATAAAAATACCTAAATCATAATTCTTCCTCTGATATGAAGGAAATGAGTGGCATATGATGAAAATATATTCATATAATGTAAATACTTATGTATATCTCAAGTGTTGCGACGAAATACTGAGATTGGAATTTTTGCGTTGAGAGTTTAATAGTAAGCGAAATAAATAAAATGAATTGAAATTCTTTTTAATTAATTTATTTATTACTTAAACAAATAATCATTAATTTTGATATAAAAATGTGTCATCTTAAAATATATATTATTAGACATATGTGTTAATATTTTTAGTTAATTACTTAATTCCAAACTTTGAATAATAAATCTAAATTAAGTTTTTATAAGACAAGTAGATAGATCTTGCTTCATAAAAAAGGATGTCTACTATACATTTTTCCGAAATATCGAAATAAAGTTGGATTTGACATTCGATTTCGATATGGATACACTTATAAATAACATTCAAGCGCATTTCGAAATCAAGTTGTCACAAACTAAAAACTTAAATCCGGAAAAGCACTCTTTTGACGAGTAGAACATTAAATCCGTAAATCGATTCCGCATGCAGAAAAATCAAAAATAAAATAAATAAAAGTTAAAAGTTAAATTATTATTAAATTACAAAAATTTTATTATTAAATTTGTATTCTTTAGTAATTCATTTTCCTATAAAAAATATGTTTCTTATAATATTAAAAAAAAAGAAATAAATAACAGAGAATATGAATATGATAAATATTAAATTCATATTTCGGAAAGTAAAAATAATAAATTTTATATTTCAACTTTTTATTAAATAAATGAGTTTATTTATTTCATATATTATTAAACTCTTTTAATTCATTAATTTATTTCATTTATTAAATTCTTCATTAATTTATTTCATTTATTAAATTCTTTTTCAAATTTATTTCATTCATTAAATCTTTTAAATTTATTTATTTCATTTATTAAATCCTTGTAATTAATTTGTTTCATTCATTAAATTATTTTAATTTAATTTGTTTATTAAATTTGTTGATTAATTTATTTCATTTATTATTAAAATCTTTTAAGTAAATTAAATAAAAGAATTTAATAATAAATGAAATAAACAACAATTTATTAAATTCTTTTAATTAATTTATTTCATTTATTAAATTCTTTCAATTTGTATTTATTACTTAAACAAATAATCATTAAATTTGATATAGAAATGTGTCCACTTACATGTCAAAAGAATATTTGGTTTAATATCTTTGACATGTATGTTAATATTTCCCCAATTTTCAAATCAAACATTGAATAATTAAATCTAAATTTAATTTATTGAGACAAGTACCTAGATCATGCTTCATAAATAAGGATTTTTATAAAGCAAGGACATAAAGGATGTCTACTATATATTTTTCGAAAATATCGAAATAAAGTTGGATTTGACATTCAATACCGATATGCATACATTCAAAAGTAACATTTCTAAATCAAGTTGTCAGAAACTAAAAACTTAAATCCGAAAATCAATCTTTTGACGAGTAGAGCATTAAACATTAAATCCTAAACTCCAATGCGCATCGCACAGAAAATTCAAATTATATCCTGTCAAAAATGCAAAACAAAAATAAATAAAAGTTAAAATGGTCTTCGAAATGGTTGAAGAGCACATGCAGAGATTGAATACTTTTGATTGGCTTAAACCTCGTTGACAGCTAAAATGATGAATGGGCATAATATCCGTGGCTGCATGAAAGAAAAAATTTAGAATATTTGGCGACATTTATCCCATCCCTTGTAGATAGTGTATGCAGATTTCGATATGTTGGCGCAAGAGCTTTGCTTTGGCAACTTTTTTTCTTTCTCTGGCGAATTTTTATTTTTGGCTGTCAACTTTTATACGCCATTGAATGGCTTTGATACCGATAGGAAACATTAATCTCTACTTGGGGATCCGTTTTGAAGATAATTTTGGCAAAATAAATTGCTGTTTCGATTTTGTCTCTATCAAACGGGAGAAGTTTTGCGTCGAAAAGTAAATCAAGATGACGGTTTAAAATATCGCTCTGGTATTAAATGAACATTTATTGGATGCAGAAAGGGAAAAGTTATTCACGGGGTAATGGCATGCCATGCTGACATGTAATGATTTATTTCTCGTATGGGAATGCTGATTTGCTTTCCCCTATCTCTGCGTGGAAAAGTTTGGTAATCAAAATGTTAAATAGAAGCGATATCTGCACACTCATCGAAATTTGTCAATTAAGAGTTGTCACAATTTTACAGTGCTTATAACATGCCATGTTGTTGAGGACTTTTCCTATAAATAAAAATACATAAAGCATAAATTTTCTCTGATGTTTCGTCAGTATTCTACCTAATCAGTTGATAGTTGATGATTAGTGTAAATATCAATTATTTAACTATGCATATAATTATCCAAATATTTCTCTAATTCTAATTATTTTCACCTAATCATATCACTTTGTATACATTGTAGGAATATACATTTAAGCATTTTCATAATTACATAATTGTAATCATTTTTGCATAATTGCATACCATAGCAAATGGGTTTTTTTTTTTTTTTATTTTCAATGGCAGATTATGAACATTCACAGCAAAAAAAAAAAAAAAAAGAACAAGCAGAAAAAAAAAAACAGAGTTATATAACCACCACAACAAAACATGCTGAAACAGAGTTCATTAATATAACAATAATGCCAAGTTGTAGATCTTTTAGCCACTAAAAGTGTTACCAGGTGCACCACGTGCAGGTAGATCTTCTGCGCACCCACCATAGCAAATGTAAATCATGCCATATTTTGGAAAGATATACATATGATGGGGTATTATACTCCTTGTTGCTTCGCATTCCCATATACCTCGCCGATTCATGCCATGTACACATAATGGAAATGCGTATACATATCATGAAAGTATATTCATATAATGGAAATACTTATGCATATCACCAAATGGTTGCGACGAAATACAGTGATTGGAATTTTTTTGAGCTGAGAAATTAATAGTAAGCGAAATGAATTAAAATTCTTTCAATTAATTTATTTATAACTTAAAAAAATAATCATTAATTTTGATATAAAAATGTGTCACCTTAATCCAAATATTCTATGACATGTTAATATTTTATCCAATTACCAAATACCAAACTTTGAATAATAAAATATAAATTAAACTTTATACGACAAGTGCATAGATTATATTTCACAAAAAGGATGTCTACTTCACATTTTTCCGAAAATATCGAAATAAAGTTGGGATTTGACATTCCATTCCGATATGCATACATTCAAAAATAACATTCACGCTCATTTCTAAATCAAGTTGTCAGAAACTAAAACTTAAATCCGAAAAATCAATCTTTTGACGAGTAGAGCATTAAACATTAAATCCTAAGCTCCAATGCGCATCTCACTGAAAATTCACATTATATCCTGTCAAAATGCAAAAAAATAAAAAAAAAGAGTTAAAATGGTCTTCAAAATGGTTGAAGAGGAAAATGCAGAGATTGGAGTACTTTTGATTGGCTTAAACCTCGTTGACAGCTAAAATGATGAATGGGCATAATATCCGTGGCTGCATAAAAGAAAAAGGTAGAATATTTGGTGACATTTATCCCATTCCTCGTAGATAATGTATGCATATTTCGATATGTTGGCGCTGAAGTTTGAGTTCTTTGGCAACTTTTTTCTTTGGCGATTTTTTTATTTTTGGCTGTCAACTTTTATACGCCAGTGAATGGTTTTTGATACAGATAACGAAAACATTAATCTCTACTTGGGGATCCGTTTTGAAGCTAATTTTGGCGAAATAAATTGCTGTTTCGATTTTGTCTCTATCAAAAGGGGGGAAGTTTTGCGCGAAAAGTAAATCAAGATGACGTTGTAAAATATTGCTTCGGTATTAAATGAACATTTATTGGATGCAGAGAGAGAAAAGTTATTCTGGGTTGTAATGGCATGCCATGCTGACATGTAATGATTTATTTCTCGTAGGGAAACGCTGATTTGCTTTTCCCTATCTCCTCTTTGCGAAAGTTTAGTAATCAAAACATAAAATAGATGCAATATCTGCACGTTCAGCAAAATTTGCCAGTTAAAGTTGTCACAATTTTTACAGTGCTTATAACACGCCATGTTGCTGAGGACTTTTCTTTAGATAAAAATACCTAAATCATAATTCTTCCTCTGATGTTTCAGCAGTATTCCACCTAATCAGTTAATAGTTGATAATTAGTTTAAATATCAATTATTTAACTATACATCTAATTATCCAACTATTTATCTAATTCTAATTATTTTCACCTAATCATACCAATTTTGTGGGAAATATACATGTAAGCATTTTCATAATTGCATAACTGTAATCATTTTGCATAATTGTATACCATGGAAAATATAAATCATACCATATTTTAGAAATATATACATACGATGGAGTATTATAGTCCTTGTTGCTTTGTACCCCTATATACCCCTTTGATTCATGCCATTTATATATGATGAAATGAGTATGCATATGATGGAAATATATTCATATAATGTAAATACTTGCATATCTCCAAATGGTTGCGACGAAATACTGAGATTGGAATTTTTGCGTTGTGAGTTTAATAGTAAGCGAAATAAATAAAATGAATTAAAATTCTTTTAATTAATTTATTTATTACTTAAACAAATAATCATTAATTTGATATAAAAATGTGTCATCTTAAAATAAATATTATTAGACATATATGTCAATATTTTAGCTAATTACCAAATTCCAAACTTTGAATAGTAAATCTAAAATAAATTTTATAAGACAATTACATAGATCATGCTTCATGAAAAGGATGCCTACTATACATTTTTCGAAATATCGAAATAATCTTTTGACGAGTAGAACATTAAATCCGTAACTCAATTCCGCATCGCACAGAAAATTCAAATCATAACATGTTAAAAAATTCAAAAACAAAATAAATAAAAGTTAAATTATTGTTATATTATAAAATTTTAATATTAAATTTGTATTCTTTATTAATTCATTTTCCTATAAAAAATAATAAAATATTTTTCTTATAATATTAAAAAAAAATTCATATTTTGAAAAAAAAAAATTATGTTTCAACTTCTTAATAAATACATGAATTTGTTTAATTTTATTTATTTATTCTTTAATTTATTTATTAAATTTTAATTTATTTATTAAATCCGTTTAATTCATTTATTAAATCCGTTTAATTTATTTATTAAATCTGTTTAATTTATTTATTAAACCGTTTAATTTATTTATTTCACTTATTAAATCTTGTTAATTAATTTAGTTCACTTATTAAATCATTTTAATTAATTTAGTTCATTTATTAAATTCGTTTGATGAATATAATAATAAATGAAATAAATAATTTCATTAAATTATTTCAATTTGTATTTATTACTTAAACAAATAATCATTAATTTTGATATAAAAATGTGCCATCTTAAACCAAATATTCTTTGAAATATATGTTAATATTTCAGCTAATTTTCAAATCAAACTTTGAGTAATTAAATCTAAATTAAATGTTATGAGACAAGCACCTAGATCATGCTCCATAAATAAAGATTTTTGTAAGGGAGACCATAAAGTATGTCTCAAAAGGATGTCTACTTTTACGTTTTCAGAAAATCGAAATAAAGTAGGATTCCACTTATCGATATGCATACACTTATAAATAACATTCAAGCATTTCTAAATCAAGTTGTCAGAAACTAAAACTTAAATCCGGAAAAATCAATCTTTTGTCGAGTGAGAGCATTAAACATTAAATCCTAAACTCCAATACGCATCGCACAGAAAATTCAAATTATATTCTGTCAAAAATGCATAAATCAAAATAAATAAAATTTAAAATGGTCTTCAAAATGGTAGAAGACGAAATACCGAGATTGGAATACTTTTGATTGGCTTAAACCTCGTTGACAGCTAAAATGATGAATGGGCATAATATCCGTGGCTGCATAAAAGAAAAAGTTAGAATATTTGGCGACATTTATCCCATCCCTTTGTAGATAGTGTATGCAGATTTCGATATGTTGGTGCTGAAGTTTGCTTTGGCAACTTTTTTCTTTGGCGATTTTTTATTTTTGGCTGTCAACTTTTATACGCCAGTGAATGGTTTTTGATACGAATGGCGAAAACATTAATCTCTACTTGGGGATCCGTTTTTTTGAAGCTAATTTTGGCTAAATAAATTGCTGTTTTTTTCGATTTTTGTCTCTATCAAAAGGGAAGTTTTGCTCGAAAAGTAAATCAAGATGACGTTGTAAAATATCGTTCGGTATTAAATGAACATTTATTGGATGCAGAAAGGGAAAAGTTATTCTCGGGTTGTAATGGCATGCCATGCTGACATGTAATGATTTATTTCTCGTAGGGAAATGCTGATTTGCTTTTCCGCTATCTCTGCTTGCAGAAGTTTAGTAAACAAAACATAGGTAAATGACAGATTTTAATGCGTGTGCAGGTATTTTAATTAGCAGTTGTCACAATTTTACAGTGCTTTGACATGGGATGTTGCTGATGATATTAACTATAAATAAGCATAAATTTTTTCTGATGGTTTCATCAGCATTCTACCTAATATTTTAATATAGTTGAATAATTGATAATTTAACTGATTATGAACTATTATGTAACTACATCTAATTATTAAACTATTTATGATATTACTCTAATTAATGCCACGTAATCTTTTTCAACTTTGTATAAATTGTAGGAAATACACATTCAAGCATTTTTGAGGATAATTGCATGCCGTGGAAAATGTATACCATAACAACAGATCTTGAAATATCCATATAATGAAAATACGTATAATGGATATGAGGAAAAATATGTTTACGCATATCATGGAAAGTGTCTAACATACCATATCTTTGAAAAATATACATATAATGAAAATGCCTAAAATGATATCATGGAAATACTCTATAAATATTCCAATAAACTGTTCGGGGCACTATATCAAAATTATTGCGAAGTTTTCTCATTTTATAATGTTATGTCTAATAAGCATGAAACCAAATAGTTTTGTTTTTTTGCTATTTGAATCTCAATATTCTGCCATGAGTGGCACATAAAATATTAAACAAAATTTAATATCAAGAAATTATCCTGACTTAATCAATATAGCGAAGTGAACATTTTCATTAAAATTGAAAGACAAATTCTTTAAGGTTCTTTAAGTCAAATATTAGAAAATTTTCGATAAAATATTTTATGTTATAAAAAACCCGTATTAATATATAAATAATGATAAATTTTGTGACTAATTTTCGGTTTAATATGGTTTGATTAATTGACTACATTTATGAACTAACTGAAAATAAATTTTTCGAAAAGTTTGCAAGTTAATAGATGAAAATAATCAATTCTTGCAAATAAATTTTTATTTATATAAATTACCCATTAATTTTATTAAATTTTATATTTATTATTAAAATTTATTGATATTAATAAGTAAAACAAAAAAAAAACTTATTTATTATTAATTATTTTATTATTTTTATAAAAAAATTCATATGAAAATTGGAGGATTTTAAAAGCTAAAAATAATCGCAATATCGCATATTTATCCTTAATTTAGGATTAACGAACTAAAATTAATTAAACTTTTATTTTCAATCGAAATCTTGTGACAGATTATAATATAACACATAAAATTCCTTTATAGCTTTGTAATTGTTAATTTGCAAAAATATGGTGTATTAATTTGAAAAACTGTTTCTTATTTAGTTTAATATCTTTTATTAGTATCTCCAAATCAGTAATATTTTTTTAATATATCGTCAATAGATTCTTAACGACTTAAATTAAACAATGCCAAGTTTTAGGCTTGAGATTGAAATGAAATTGCCTTTCAACATTAATCTAAATTGGAATTTATATTCATATGCAATCTAATTATTTATAAGCAAGTCTATATTAATATATTTGCTCATATTGCTCTCTGAGAATATGGAAATTTTATCCGCATTTGAAATATTTTAACAATAATATTAATGCGTAATTGGTGTATGGTGTATGGTTGTATTGGTTGATGGCCGAATGACTGCTTTAGTACCACAGGTTTAATAGATTTTCCCTTAAGAATATCCGATTTTTAGGCACATTTGCAATATTATAACAGTAATAATACTGCGTAATTGTATTAGTCCTGAATGGCCCTGTGTCTAGTTCTCTGGAGCTCGGGGCCTCAGATCTTGGGTTCGAGTCCCGGCGGAGCCATGGAGATTTATAATGGTACGGAATTCACTTTAAACCGTAGGTCCTCGTCTGATATGACTGTTCGACGTAGAGCTAACAACCCTACCCCGAAAAACAAAACGTCATGATATGGATCTGTCAGTAGGGCGACGCAGACCCGGCCTTAGCCCGCTATGGGGCTGTTGCGCTATTCAAGAGAAATACTTGGTTTTAATTCTAAGATGCATCAATGCATTTTTCAAAATAAAATAAAATTAGTAATTATTTTTTTTTTTTTATACCTACTCACCTTTTTATTTTTTTATTGCATACCTAAAAATGATATTCTTTAACCATATGCTATTCATTCTTTCATTCATGACATTCTTTAACCATATGATATTCATTCTTTCATTCAGGACATTCTTTAACCATATGGTATTCATTCTTTCATTCATGACAATCTTTAACCATATGGTATTCATTATTTCATTCCTGATATTCTTAACCATATGGTATTCATTATTTCATTCCTGACATACTTTAACCATATGGTATTCATTTCCTTCAAGACATCTTTTAACCATATGGCATTCATTCTTTCATTCATGACATTCTTTAACCATATGGTATTCATTCTTCACATTCTTTAACCATGTGATATTCACTCTTTCATTCATAACATTATTTGAATATATGGAAATTCATTCTTTTATGTGGTTCAGAATCTACTTTAATTTGTAGGTTCCTCGTTCAGTTAGCTTAGGTGTGCTAAATTTGACCCTAGAGCGACAAAGCAAAACCAAACCAAACTATATCTCTCCATCAGTTACGACTTATGACTGTCATATATGTGTTACCTTGATATAAAAATCCCATAGACACTTTAATCAATATATAATCACAATATATTCGTTCACCATACAATTCCCTCACCACCTATGTTTGAATCGTACTTTCCAGTACATTTTAATGCCGCCATTTTTCACCACCATACAAAACTCGATGAATATTCATGGCAACCAAACTTAGACGATTACGAAGAATAACTGAAAATCTGAGAGCGCAAATCATAACGATCCTGTTTCTGCTGAATTCATCCCCAACGTCCCGACAACAAATCACTTTTCATGCCGGGGTAGCCTTAATTTCCGTTATTGCACTTTTTGATTCCACTCATTCGCAACGCACTTCCTATTGAATGAGTGCTGTTGTCAAGATACATTCAGAGTCTCGATGGAGAGTTCAAGATATCGGTAATTGAATGGTTTTACCGGCGCTGTAATTATAACTTCGCTAATGAATTTTGAATGCTTATTTCAAAGAGCACGACTGGGAGGATTTGGGAGAGGAAATTAGTTTTTGGGGGCCGATCAGAAGTGGTTGGCCTTTATCTATCTAAGTAATAATAAAGGTATTGAAATGCTTCATAAACTGTTTATAAATTTGCATAAAGGGATTTGAAGATTTACAAGTTGAGTTATTTATATCAGGTTCTAAACGAATGTTCTTTCCATATTTCCCCTTAAATTAAAACTTAAAAGCTTAGATGAATAAATGCATTTAATCGCCAACATCTCGCCTTTTTCAATAATATGTCCCATATATCTCTATGAATTTTCTGTGCTTTTTAGCTTAACTTGAAATTCTTCCTTTGAGCTTCAGGTTCGAATCTGGCTTTGGCATGGATGTTTTTGAGTAGTTCGAATGTCAAATCGTCAAATCGTAGATCCCGGTCTAAATAGCATTAAATGTGCAAAAATAACTGTAGAGCTACAAACCAACCAACCTAAATCAAATCTCTATCTCTCCAACAATTAGCGGAATAATGATCAATTGATCTTTGTTACGACTGGCTTCATGTTCAAATTCTGGTTGTGGCATAGATGTTGGTTAGTGGTTCGGAATACACGTTAAAGTGTATGTCCATGTCTAATTATCCTAAAGTGTTAAAAACGGTCGTAGATCGATAAACCAAACTTTCTATATCAGTTAATGGCCTGGTGTAAAATTGACTAGCGGCCTAGTCTTTGGTACCACAGGCATCAGGTTTCAATCCTGGTGGAGGCATGGATGTTTGTTAATGGTTTGGAATCCACTTTAAAATGCATGTCCCGGTTAAATTGGCTTAAATGTGCAAAAATGACCGTACAGCCACAAACCAAATCAACACTCTTTTCTCACCAACAGTTAACAGCCCAATGAAAAGTGGTTAACCTCTGAATTTTGGTACCACATGCTTCTGTGTTCGAATCCAGGAGGTGGCACGGTTTTTTGTGTGTGGTCCGTAATCCACTTTTTAAACTGTTGGTCCTTGCTCTAATACTTAAAGTTTCACAGAAAAATGACGCCAGAGCGACAAGCCAAACCAAAATAAATCTCTCCAACAGTTAAGGTTTATTGCTGTCATACATGTATAACTGATATAAAAAAATTCCGATACACACTGTAATCAATACATAGTCATTATATATTTGTTTCCCAATGCAATTTCCTTACCATCTATATTTCAATGTTACTTTGCGGGATATTTTAATCCGCCATTTTTCACCAACATGCAGTCCTCCCAGGAAATTGCACGGCAGCCAAACTTAGACGATTACGTTGAATAACTGTAATTCATGAGCGCAAATCATTACGATCCTGTTTCCCGAATTAATTCCGGCGTCCTGACAACAAATCACTTTTCATTGCGTGGAAGCCTTAATTTCCGTTATTGCACTTTGATTCCACCCATTGTTCGCAACGCATAACCCGGGATTGAATGACTGCTGGTATCAAGATACATTCAGCGTCCTGACGGAGAGTTCAAGATATCGGTAATTGAATGGTTTCGCCGGCGCCCTAATTATAACTTCGCCACGAATTTTGAATGCTACCCAGAGCTCGACTTGGAGGATTTCGGAGAGGAAATTAGTTTTGGTGCCGATCAGAAGCAGCTGGCCTTCCATTCAGCTAAGTAAGTAATAAGGTATTGAAATGAGGGGGCATAACTGTTTATAAACCTGCATGAAGGATATGTGAGTTAAAAAGTTTAGCTAGTTATAGAAAGTTCTAAAGAAAGTTCTTCCAATTTTTCCATTAAAATTAAACTTACCAGTTTATTCAGGTTACCAGTTACGATTTGCGCTCATGAATCACTGTTATTCTTCGAAATCATCTAAGTTAAAAAGTGAGAAAAGTAAGTTAAAAGTAAAAAGTAAAGTAAGTAAATTTTAAAGGCATTTGATTTTTTTCTTTTTAAAGTTGTTGGCACTATCCTTGACATCTGCGTGAAATTATTTATTAGTATCTGGAGTAACGATTTGTTTTCGTGAAATGCTAAAACTGATTTATGCGATTTTTGAAATGTCTCTTCATCGTCTCTTCAAACGGTGACCATGTATTGGTCCTTTTGAGTTTAGAGAATAATCGAAGTAGCACGATGCTAAATCAGGTGAATAAGGTGGATGTGGAACGATATCGGTTTCTTTTGGCAAAAATCTTGAAGAATCAATGCAGTGTGAGCTGGCGCATTCAGTGTTTTCGGTACCAATCCAGATTTAACGCGTTTGCGGCACACATAATCTTTTAAAATGGAATTTTAAAATTCCAACATCATGAGCAAGGTCTCTAATTGTAAATAGATGGCTTGCAAGCAAGAAATGTTTTTGGACGTGAGCATCGTCGTTGGTTGGTGTTCCACCACAGAGCTTTCTTTTAAACGCGTTCTCTGCCTTCTTTGAACTGTTTATACCGTTTCTAAACATTTCTTTCCGATATAGGAATGTTCCCCGTATGCCTTCTGTAACATTCTATATGTTTCCGCAAACATAATTGAATGCAAGTTCTTTGCTCAATTAATTAAACATTTCAAAAATCGTTGGAATCAGTTTACGTCCCACAAAGCCAAGTGTAACTGAAACACTAATGAATATTTTGACGTCAAATTTCACGCATATGTCCAGGATAGTGCCAGCAACCCAGAAAAAATTGAAATTACATAAGCCCCAGGAATTTTAATTATACAATTGGTCTTACTTTTGGATACATTAGTAAGTTTAATTTTTAATGGAACAATTGGGAAGAACTTTTTTAGAACTTTATGTAGCTAGCTAAACTTTTTAACTCCACATATCCCTTTAATGCAAATTTATAAACAGTTATGCCACGCCTTTCAGTACCTTATTACTTACTTAGATATAGATAAGAGCCAACTACTTCTGATGGCACCAAAACTAATCTCCCTCCCAAATCCTCCAAGTCGTGCTCTGGGAAATTAGCATTCAAAATTCATTAGTGAAGTCATAATTAGGGCGCCGGCAAAACCATTCAATTACCGAAATCTTGAACCCTCCATCGGGACTCTGACTGTATCTTGATGCCAGCGCTCATTCCATCGGGTTATGCGTTGCGAACAATATGAGTGGAATCAAAAGTGCAATAACGGAAATTAAGGCTTCCATGCAATGAAAAATGATTTGCTGTTGGGATGTCGGAATTAATTGGGATCTTTACGAAACTTACTATATTACTTACTTACTTACTTATTACGACTTTTACGGACAGGATCTTTGACTATAATTCTGAGCGCAAATCGTATTCTCCATAATCGTTTAAGTTTGGCTGCCGTTTTCCCGGGAGAATTGCATGGTGGTGAAAATGGCGACATTAAAATATACTGCAAAGTAAGATTCAAACATAGATGGGGATGGGTTTAGTTTGCCGCCTCTACAGGCCAATTTTGTTAATTAAATAGGCTAATTAGCATATTAGGCTAATATATCGTAATAATTAGACCGGGAATTACAATTTAAAGTGGACTTCAAATCGCTAACAAACATCCATATCACGGCTAGATTCGAACCAGAAACCTGCAGTACCAAAGGCTAGAGCGCTGTCCTCTTGTCCATCAGGCCGTATAATTGGTGAAAGAATTGTATGGCGAACAGAATATATTGTGATTATATATTGATGAAAGTGTCTATGGATATTTTTTGGTATCAGGGTTATACATATGTATAAGTATAAATCATAACTTTTGGACTAATCGTTTTAAACAGGGCCCTAGAGTTTAACGTGGATTTCGAATAACTAGCAAATATCCATGCCACATCCTGGAATCGAACCTGAAGACAGCGTTACCAAAGACCAGAGCGCTAGCCGATTTTCCATCAGGCGATTAACTGTTAGTGAGATAGAGATTTGGATTTGGTTTGTAGCTCTTTGGTTATTCTTTGAACTCTTTAAGATAATTAGACCGGGACCTAAAATTTAAAGTGTATTCCGAAGTACCAACAAACATGCATGCCACTGCCAAGATTCGAACTTGAAACTTCAGTGGAAGATTATCAATTAAAGATAAAAAATCGTAGAAAACTTATAGAGATATGGGGTTTGATAAGAATAGCGAGAATGTTGGTGATTAAAAATATATTTACCTAAGCTATAGTTTAATTTGAATGGGATAAATGAAAAGAACTTTCTTCAGAATCTGATATATTTAGCTGAACATTTGAACACCTCAAATCCTTTTAAGCACATTTATAAACAGTTATGCCACGTATTTCAATACCTTTATAACTTACTTAGATAGGAGATAAGAGCCAACTACTTGGATGCACCAAAACCACTTATCTCCCAAACCTCCAAGTCGCGCTCTGGGAAATTAGCATTCAAAATTCATTAGCGGAGTTGGCAATTGCGGCGCTGAAACCATTCAATTACCGATATCTTGAACCCTCCATTGAGACTCTGAATGTATCTTGATTTCCATCAGGTTATGCGTTGCGAACAATATGAGTGGAATCAAAAGTGCAATAACGGAAATTAGGTTTCCACGAAATTAAAAATGATTTGCTGTCGGGACGTCGGATTGATTCGGGGAAACAGGATCGTTATGATTTGCGCGCTCATGAATTATTCCTGTAATCGGCTAAGTTTGGTTGCTGAACATTTTCTCGAGACTATTGCATGGTGGTGAAAAAATGGCGGCATTAAAATATTAAAATATACCGTAAAGCAAGATTCAGAAATAGATAATGACGGAACTGTATAGCGAAATCGAATGTATTGAGATAACATATTGATTACAGTGTCTATGGAGTTGTTTTTTTTTTATATTATAGTTACACATGTATGAATCTTAATTGTTGAGATATTTAGTTTGGGTTGGTTTGCCACTCTGTGGTTATTCTTTTTGCATACTTTAGGCTAATTAGACTGTGACATACTGTTTAACTTGGATTCCGAGACACTTAAAATACTCCGTGCCACAGCCAAGATTAGAAACTGAAACCGTCTACATATGAATTTGTCTTTTAAAAACTTTCTAAGAGAAATTATATATCAGAAAACTTTTTCGTTCTAATGTAGCTGGAAAACATTTAAACAATTTTTGGTTGCCTTAAGGCAAGCGCTGCACCGACGTTACTCACTCAGTACTTCACAGTAGATGCGTGTAGCTTGCGAAGATAAGCTACGGACGCGGAGCAACAATACCTCCGTAACGCTCTACGACCATGTGAGACCAGACTTAGGATTTAAAGTGGACTCCAAACCAATACAAACATCTCTGGTACCACCGTGACGTGAACCCGAAACCTTTAGTACCGAAGGCCAGAGTGCTAGCCACTCGGCCATCTGGCCCCACAAGAAGAACTGAGAGTTTTCTAACGGAATTTGGTTAGGAAATTATTATTCACCAACCATTTTACATCGACCTTGCTTGCACCAATTACATTGTTTTAGAAGCTTACAAATGATTTTGCACGATGTTTGACTTCAAAGAAGTGGTTCAAATATCGCCAAAAAGAAACATTCAAACTCAGAAACATTCAGAAGAATGGCGAGTATGTCTGCAATTAAATACATTTTCACTTAAGCTTAAAGTTTTATTTTAGTTGTGGAAAATGTAAAGATCTTTCTTTAGAACCTGATATAACTAGATAAACTTTTTAACTCACCAAATCCCTTTATGCAAACTTATAAACATTTATGCCATGCATTTCAATACCTTATTACTTACTTGGCTAGATAAGACCCAACTACTTCTGATCGGGCACCAAAACTAATTTCCTCTCCGAAATCCTCCAAGTCGAGCTCTGGGAAATTAGCATTCAAAATTCATTAGTGAAGATATAATTAGGAGCCGGCGAAACCATTCAATTACCGATATCTTGAACCATCCATCGAGACTCTGAATGTATCTTGATACCAGCCCTCATTCAATCGGGTGCGTTGCGAACAATATGATTGGAATCAAAAGTGCAATAACGGAAATTAAGGCTTTCACGAAATCAAAAGTGATTTGTTGTCGCGATTATTGATTTGGCAGGATTGTTATTATTTGCGCTATGAATTACGGTTATTCTTCGTAATCGTTTAAGTTTGGTTGCCACTCATTTTCCCGAGAGTATTGTATGGTGGTGAAAAATGGCGGCTTTAAAATGTACCTTAAAGCAAGAGACAGACATAGATGGTGAGTGAACTGTATGGCGAATCGAATATTATTATATATTGATTAAAGTGTCTATGGTAGTTTTTTTATATTGGGGTTATACGTATAAGAAGGATAAATCTTAACAGTTGGATAGATTTAGTTCGGTTTGCTTCCCGCTCTACGGTCACTCTTTTGCACATTTCACTCTAATTAAACTGTTACCTACAGTTTAACGTTGATTCCAAACCAACAATTGTCCATGTCTCCGCCAGGATTCGCACTTGGAACATAAAACATTTCAATCATTTATAAATCTAACTTAATTGCATTATTGATATGTCTTTTAGCGATATTAATCCTTTATATGTATATAACACGCATAAACATTAATTGCTGGAGAGATTTATTTTTGTTTGGTTGTGACTCTACTTTTTATTATTTTGCGCACTTTATGCTAAATAGACCGCGACCTATAGTTTAACGTGGTTTCCGAACCACTAGCAAACATCCATGTTGCCGAAACACTCAAACTTGTAGCCTTCTATTTATGAATTTGTCTTTCCGAAAACATTCTAAAATAAATTATACATCAGAACATAAACGTTTCAATCTTTTAGTGATCTTAATTTTTTACACATATAGAACGCATAAATCCTAACTGTTGAAAATATGTAGTTTGATATGGTTTGTCGATCTAGGGTTATTTTTTGCACACATTAGGCTAATTACACCGGGACCAACAGTTTAACGTCGATAGCTAACAACGAACATGCATCCATGCCACCGCCAGGATTCAGACGCTAGCCAATTGACGTCAGGTAATTAACTCTGGAGAGATCGATGCTTGGTTTCTCTCTCTATTGTGACTTTTCACATTTTAAGCTAAGTAGCCGGGACTTACAGTTTAAGGTGAATTCCGAACCACTAGCCAACATCCATCCGAAGTGTGCAAAAATAATCGTAGAGGGACAAACCAAACCATAGAGAGGTAGGAAACATATCATTGAGAATAATGGTAAGTATGTTGGAGATTAAATATACATATTGCCTTAGTTTTTCAGTTTTATTTTAATTGGAAAAAAAGGGAAAGAACTTTCTTAAGAACCTTATATAGCTAGCTGAACATTTTAACTCCTCAAATCCCTTTATGCAAATTTATAAAACAGTTATGTCACGCATTTCAATACCTTATTACTTACTTAGATAGATAAGAGCCAACTACTTCTGATCGACACCAAAACTAATTTCACTCCCCAAATCCTCCAAGTCGTGCTCTGGGAAATTAGCATTCAAAATTCATTAGCGAAATTATAATTAGGGCGCCGGCGAAACCATTCAATTACCGATATCTTGAACCCTCCATCTAACTCTGAATGTATCTTGATACCAGAGCTCATTCAATCGGGTTATGCGTTGCGAACAATACCCCAGTGGAATCAAAGTGCAGTAACGGAAATTAAGGTTTCCACGCAATTAAAAATGATTTGCTGTCGGGACGTCGGATTAATTCGGGAAACAGGATCGTTATGATTTGAGCTCATGAATTACAGTTATTCTCCGTAATCGGCTAAGTTTGGTTGCCGTGCATTTTACCAGGAAGATTGTATGGTGGTGAAAGATGGCGGCAACAAAATACTGTGTCCAAAAAGTGACTAATTTTCAATTTAAAATTCCCGGGTGTATGGTATTTCATTTTTTTTTCTTTTTTATATGTTTCTGGCACTGTCCTTGACATCTGTGTGAAATATGACGTCAAAATATTCATTAGTGTTTAAGTTACGTTTGGTTTTGTGAGACGCTAAAACTGATTCCGGCGTTTTTGAAATGTCTGAATGAATTGAGCAAAGAATTTCAAAGGCATTTGGGGAGCATTCCTATATCGGAAAGAAATGTTTAGAAGTGGTATAAACAGTTCAAAGAAGGCAGAGAACGCTTTGAAGACGAAGAGCTCATCAACCTCGACCGACGAAACTCACGTCCAAAAAAATTAAACATTTGGGGCTTGCAAACCGTCGATTTACAATTAGAGATCCTGCCTATGATGATGGAATATCAAAAGGATCAATCAATTCCATTTTTAGCCTTTAACGCGCCAAATCTCTATTGGTACCGGAGACACTGAATGCTCCAGCTCACACAGCATTGATTTTTTCGTGACTTTTTGCCAAAAATGAATATCTCATATCGTTCCACAACCACCGTATTTACACTGTGCGATTGCTGGCTATTGCCTAAACGCAAAATACCCTCCGCGGACACCGTTTTGTGTCGGCTGAAGAGATTGAACATGAATCGGCGTGCACTTTGAAGGCCATCCCTGCCGATGACTTTTTAGCATGCATTGAGGATTGAAAAAGAGTTGGCATAAATGCATTGTGTCCGGAGGGGATTACTTTGAAGGCGATGAAATAAATTTGGAAGAATAAATAAAGAGTTTTTGAAAAAGAAATAAATTCCTTAATCACCGGGAATTTTAAATTGGTCTTACTTTTGGGATACAGTAGTATGTATATATTACAGAAATAGCATTTTAATAAACCATCAAAATATTCTTATATATATAATTGGTCTTACTTTTGGGCACATTAGTGCCCTTTTGTTGTACTGTACGACACTAAATAACACTCCTCCTTTCTACATACAATGATATCGAAACAATATCCTTATTTTTATCATCTATAGATGAAGAAGGTAGGATAATGCGTTCTCGGAAGATTTTGTTGATAACTGAATATACAATTAGCTTAGAAGAAAACTCGGGAAAATCTTACCGAGCAGTTTCATAACTGATGAGAGATAAACATGGTCCAAATTGCCATCTAGTCTCTTTTTTTTAAAGGTTGTAACTGCAACAGATGCTTGAACTGGTTTTGAAAACGAGTCTTCACTTCATGCTGGCTAGGCACATTAGTACTGGTCCCTTAATTTGGCGAAAACTTACACTCAAGAGCCAAAACATTGCTGACCACCTGTCAATAACAAGTTGGCCCACATTTGGCGCAACACAGCTTCACCTCGCCTTTGCATGAATGCCACGTCCTTGATAGATGGCCGGAGACAGATTGTACCAGATGTTTAAGCAACGGTCACGCAAATCCGAGATATTGCGAATTGGTGGTCTTTTTGAACTCTGAGCTGCCATCCCAGGACATCCCAAATGTGTTCTATCGGATTGATATCCGGTGAGTTAGGCGGCCAGGACATTAACTGGAATTCAGCATCATGTTCCTGAAACCACTCAACACAATTTTAGGCTTGTGACTAGGGGCGTTGTCCTGTTGGAAAATTCCATTTCCAGCTGGAGGCCATGTAAGGGTGCAACTGGTTCGCAATGATGTTCAGATACCCTGTAGCATTCATGGTCTGGTCTACCAACCACGGGTCCCAGAGACGCCCAAGAGAACGTCCCCCAAAGCATAATACCGCCACCACTGGCCTGTGTATGACCTACTGTACATTGAGGATCAACTGTTCGCCTGGAAAGACGGCGTATACTGACAACGGCCATCGGCGTGATGAATGACAAACCGTGATTCATCTGACCAGGAAACTCTCTCCCACTGATCCATGGACCAGTCACGATGCTCCTCGGGCCCAGCTTAGGCGCAGTTGCCGATGACGCTTGGTCAGCAAAAACACACGAGTGGGACGTTTGCTGCGTAGCCCCATTGCAAAATGTTCATTGCAAAATGTAGGGGAGGTCATAATGTTTTGGCTCTTGGGTGTAAGTTAATGGAAAAAAAAAACGCAAAATATTATTCTTAATTATGAATTCTGCACTTTAAAAAAGTTAAATTTTATAAATTTAAAAATATTTATGTGTTCAACTAAAACGATTAAATGATTTAATTTAATTTAAAATAAAAAATAAAAGCAAACTTTTTTTTTTTATTGCAGTCTAATATTTTGAGTTAAATACATTATTTTGTTGAAAAATAAGAAGAAAAGAAAAACACTTTTGCAACATTTTACATTTCATTCAATTATCTAAAATTTACTATATTTAATTACATAAAATAAAATAAAAATGCTGATATATATTTAGTAAATACTATGTGATGTATTCTATTAATAGTATATATCAGTATTGTACTTTTTTTTAAATTAAAAATTTTTAATACTTCGAAAAAGTATCGATAATCTTATTATAAACAATAGTAATAAGGGATAATTTTTTAAATTATTTTAAAAGAAAATAAGCATCTTTAAAAAAAAAAAGTATAAAAATAATTACGATTTTTCCACTGTTAGCATTTACCAAACCAGCCATTTACCAGCATTTGTTAGCCAAATTGATTCACTTGGAAGAGAGGACTAACTGCAAAAATAGATATAATAAAAAGCAATCTCACATTTTTTTGTCCTTACGGTAGTTTTAAAAATTTTAAAGAATCCCAGTCTTTCTTACAAGAATTTATTCTTGTTATCGTGATCCCTCCTACACACTGTCAAGAGCGTTCCCTTGTGGCGTTCAAGAGAAATTGTCAGTCGGCCTCGAAACTCTCATCCGAGAGGAAGTGCAATCTACTCTTCCACTGAAAAACGTTTAGTCTATATTTCTCTCATCCTGAATAGAAATATATTTAACGCAGCCCTGCGTATTAGTTGGTCTGAAAACTCTCCGGAGAGGAAGTATATTTAGCGCATCCTGCGCGTAGCCTAGTATCAGGTTTTTGGCTTAGAAGTAGAATCCTTCCCCGAATCTATAATTATCTGTCTTTAAATATGGTAAATATTGCAAATATCTAATTATATGTGTGTGGTGTTTGTAAATGCGTGAGTTCTCCAACCTCTGCCTCAAGTATCTCAACCCCCCTCTTCCCTATCCCAATCAATCCACACCCAGTCACAATCAGGTGGTCGGACCTGCACACTACATTCTTTTTTTTTGTAGCAACTGCAACGTTATCCATTGATATGACACAATTCAAAATAAATTGCTTGTCAATACTGAATCTCTAGTTGAAAAAAAAAAAATTAATCAATAATATAATATTAATAATTGCATGAAAATTTATTGATTTTCCAATTTTTTTTGTCTATTTATTGCTATTTGAGGATAAAAAACACATAAAAATTAAAATAATGTGCCTTGAACATGAGGTCATTTGTATCAGACACGAGGAATTGTAAGGAATACAGCATTAACCGACCTCTTAAGAAGTAAAGAGATCTGAATGTTTTCTTGAAATCATTGCAAGTGAAAGTGTTTCATATTTGCATTATGCATAAGAAAAGCAAGAACACGATCAAATACGATATTCCTGGAATTTTTAGAAATTTCTTTTACTTTGTGTTTACTACTACCATTCTCTATTTTAACATTTTTTTTTAATTTAATAAATTATATTAATGGTAAAATATTTTATTTTTTAAATATTTATGTATATATATTTTTTTCTGTTACTTTTTGAAAATGATGAAATGTGAAATTTAATTAAAAAGACAAATCAATTTCAAAGCCATTGAAGGCAAATAAATAAAAATAAATAGATCAATAACTTGATTTAGTAACTTACATGTCTTATTTTAAGAACCAAATTATTAATTACAAAAAAAAATCCTTTTAAAACCTATTTTAATTATCTTTTTGTCTTTATTGATTGATTTTTTTCACTAAAAGTTCATTAAAAATAATAAAAAATAAGTTAAGAATCAAGCTAATGTAAAGAAAAATATAAACCTCTGAATAAATTTTAATTAAATATTTTAATAAGAAAGTAAAATCCTCTTTTGAATTATAAGGTAGGAAAAAACTGTATCCTAAGGGAAAAAGTTATCTTTTCAAATCTAAGCAAGAAATCAAACATCTAGTAGTAACATTTAAAAATACTATGTAATAAATTTATACTAATGCAACAAGAAATATTTAGTATTTATTTATTTTTTATTTATTTTTTTTTAAATTTGCAATAGTATTTTATTTCTATTTTTAACTTATTTAATAAATATGATTGAAACGGAAATTATTTTACTAATATTAATGAAGTTAAATCATAACAACAATATTGTTTTCTAATTAAGGATTAAAATTTCATTTACAAACGAATTTTAAAATATTTAAATAACGATTGTTTTTTATGTGAGAGTTGAAATAAATAATGTATCGTTATATTTTTAAAAGTATCTCTAGTAGGCTCTTTTTTTAAACCAATATATATGTCTAAATCAGCCCAAAGTAGGGCGACAAACGGAGGATATTGCTTACTAGCAGGACTTTTAGCGGAAATTGCTACACATTTAAGTATCATAAGAGGAAAAAAAAAACCCATAAATCTTCCACCAGGCCGTATTATTTGTGCGACCCACTTTTACAAACGTGCATAATTGAATTTCCTTTAAATCATATTTATTGAAGATTTATTAATTAAATAAACAATACAAGTAAAACGTGATATCCATTTTTAAAATTTATTAAATATTTCTTTTGCCCTTTTTTTATGTATTTTAACGGAGAATCCTCTCAAATGATAGATTTCTTGCATAGATTTTTAAAAATAAATATTTATTTTTTATGCATATTTTTACCATTCACTATGATAGCACATATGAGCATATCATGACGACATTAGTACAGACTGCTAAATATTTTAAATATTTTTTTAATATTATATACCATCCATACCTTGAAATTTAATAATGATTTTATGCTTCCTTTTAATTTTATAAGCAATCAAGTAAATATTAAAAATTTTAGCAAATTTTGAGCTTTCTAAAACCATTTTTTAATTTTAGAACTGTAAAACATGAGTATGATATATTATGAATATATATATATATATGTATATATATATATACGAATATTATGAATATACGATTATTTTAATTTGTTAAAATTAAATGAACTTTAAATGAAATAATTGATATTTTAAAAAAACTTTGTAATTATTAGTAAAAATTTGCACAATTAAGAGCGAAATGAATTTTTTTAAATGTTTTATTGTTATTGTTAAAGATTTTAATCCAAAGGATAGAGATTAATATTACAAAAAGTCCAATATTTTCAATTATTTAATTATGAACATTTTTTTTTTTTTTTATCTTTTAGAAAACTGGTATTGTACATTTTTTGAAAATAATTTTTATTTCATTTTGATTTTATAATAACCCCCTTAATGTTTTAAAATTGAAAAGCAAATAAAATAAAATGAAAGCAAAAATCAAAGGTTTATTTAACATTAAAAATTTATACTCTAATTATTTAAATCATAATCGTATAATAATGCAACTCCATTTTTTCCTCTGTATGAGATGACAATGTACTGCTTTAAAGTAAAATCTCTATTTTTAAGTAATCTAAAACTTTCATAGATGGCAGCACGATAGTTCTATTCAATGAATTCAGAAATTTATGATCAACAGGAGCTGGTGCCATCTGCCGCAAACAATCAACAAGTACTACAATTTATAAAAACAATTTTACGATGTTAAAGCATTTCATATTTATTTAAAATATTTGAGTAAAAGCAGAAATTAAAATATTTTATTCTAAATTTACGTGAGTGATATTTAATACAAGCTGTTTTATTTTTATTGGACAGTAAAATAGAGAATAGAGAAAAATTTTAGTAAATATAATATGTAATTATGTCATATAACTATGTATATATATATATTTACAAAATTTTCCACATGGGTATATTATATTGTTCTATATTCTGCATATTTTATTATCCTAATATATATATATATATATATATATATATTAGGATAATAAAATATGCATAATAAAAATAGAACAATAAAATATACCCATGGGGAAAAAATTCTTGTAAATATCTATGTAATTATGTTATAAAGCTATATATTTAAGCATTATGTTATATACTTAAATTTTGTAAACACCAGGTTAAACAAATTTGATTTTCTGTTTCAAAATATACCCAGTAATTATAGATAATTTTAGGTATGTAAATCTGTGCACCTCAGGTTTAACTTATTTATATTATAAATAATTCAATAATTTACGATTATGGAAACTTATATCCTTCCAACAAAACTTTCAGAGGTGATTGGTCCAGTTTTGTGCGTCACATGGGTGTAAACTGGGAAAATTCCTTTGAAAAATCTCTTTATATTAAACGCTAACTGAAACTGTCATAAATCTTTTTATTGGACTATAATATATATATAGGAAAAAAAAAAATTCTAGTAAATATGCATATGTTATTATATCATATAGCTATATATTTAAGCATTACGTTATATATAATATTTAAATTTGGACAACATCAGGTTTAAAATTTAATTGTTTCAAAATATGCCAACTAATTATTTATAATTTTAGGTATGCAAATCGGTGTATCTCAAGTTCAACTTATTTATATCATAAATAATTCGCTAATTTACAATTATGTGAGAATATTTCCTTCCGATAAAATTTTCAGGTTGTTTGATGAGATTGCTCATGTTTGGTGTGTCATGTGGGTGAAAACTTGGAAAAGTCCTTTAATTTGCTTTGTTGCTCTACGGTCATTTTTTGCACACTTAAAGCTAATTAGACAGTGACATACAATTTAACGTGATTTCCGAACTACTAACAAACATCAATGCCACCGTCAGGATTTGAACCTGAAGCCTATGGTACCAAATGTCTGAGTGTAGGCAATTGGCCAGCCAAAAAAGAATTTAAAATTCTCTCTATCAATATGAAAAACTAATTAAACTGAAAAAATGTGATTGAGTGTTTTAATTTCTGATTGTAGCTATTGCGTTATATGTTGGCAGCGGATTTAAACTGTAGACCTTCAACTAGTAAGCTTTATATGTTTTCAATAAAAAAATATATCAAACAGAAATTTGTTAGAGTTATGGGTTTTTCAAGTTATAAATTCTTTCCGTTTGAAGATAATATTTTAAATTTCCTTTTATGTATTATTGGAGTATGTGTTAATATTAAAATAAAAATTTACGCGAACAGATAGTGGAATGTTTAATTATGCAGAAATCTAATTAAAAGAAAAATAAGAATTATTTTAACTTAATTAATGGAAATGCAATTTATTAAGTGAATGTAAATGTATCTATAAAAGTAAATAAATTTTCTGCTTTTTGCTTTTTTTTTTTCAGTTACTCGTATAAATATATTTAAAATTATGTTGATAACGAAATTTGCATAGTAGAATTCAATATTAAAAGGTAGGATTAAGTATTAAATTAATAATGTAATTTGTGTATGTAATACAATATACAATTAATAATGCAATATACAAGTGTTAAAATTAATAATAATTATTAACTAATAAATTATTAAAATATAATAGTTAAATTAACGTAATGTATATAAATTAATAATGTAATATATAAGATTTAAAATTAATAATAATTGTTAATTAATAAGCTAATGATGCAATAATTAAATAATAATTGATTAATAATAATTAGTAGTAAGTAATGATAGAAATAAATAATTAAAAATTAAGATTAGTAAGTATTAGATTTAATAATACGAATAGTAAAACCTAAATGTTTTTATGTGTCTTTGTCTTTTAAAAATGTAGTAGTACAGTTTTATTTAAATAATTATTTATAATAAAGTGTCCAATTATTTCTTTTGTGGATCATATCCATTAAATTTCTAATTTCACATCTTGGTATTTAATAATAACAATTTTAATATTGTAAAAAGCTAATTATTTACTTTCAAGCAGAATATTATAAAAAATGAACTAATAATTATTACTAATTTTAAACATAAATTTGAATAAAGTTTTGATGAACGAAAATAATAAAATATTTGTTTTTTCTTAAATGTTTAATGTATTCAACATAAAAAAAATCCTTTGATATAATTGATAATTTATAATGTATGAATAATGTAATTTATAATGATCGTTTGATGTAATTACGTATTTCTAAAATCGTTTGTTGTGATATCATAACAAAAAAAATGGGAATTAATAATCTTATCTATAAATAAAAAAAATGCAAACGATAATTTGAAAACTTCAGACGATTTTTTTAATATTGCTCAATTTTTATTTGTATATGTATCATAAAGTGTATGAAAAATAAATTATATTCCAAATATATTTTTCAAAAATTCTGCTCATACATTTTCAATCTAAATATATTATAATATTAAATTAAATTTCTAAGATATAAGCAATAAAAAAGCAACTTTGCTGAAATTTAATATTCATTTCACATATTATTTTGACTGCAATTTGTATATAACATCGAAGTAAAATAAATGAAGTATAGAATATTAAAAAGTTAGCATAGGTGCATGAAATGTGAAAAGGGAATTTTTGAAATGCTTTGTGATTTGCATGTATGTATGTATCATTGCATAATGTATTATTTTTTGCTGCATAATTATTAATTTGCTTATACTTGTCTTTTTTATTTTAGGTAAGTTCACCATTCGTTCTACATTGAAAATTATTTCAACTGTAAGTAATACGTTTATAACTTTATAGCATCTTCTTTAAAATAAGTTTAATGTTTTATTTAATTTTTAAATTTAAGTATAAACTATTATGAAAACTCAAACCGTATTATAAAAACTCAAACCGTATTATAAAAACTCGATGTTTTTATATTATTCGCTCATAACAATAATGGCAAAAGTTAAATGTGTTTCGATTTTTATTGATGGTAACACTATATGATTATTACTTTATTGAGTTAAAATATTACCGTTTGGCATTTGAAATGGAAAGCTTTATAATGTATTTTAGAAAGAAGCATTTTGCATCGTATTTTAAAAGCAATGTTTTGTATCGTATTTTAAAAAGCAACGTTTAGTATTGTATTTTAGAAAGGAACGTTTCACATCGTATTTTAAAAATAATATTTGTATAGTGTTTTAAAAACAATATTTGTATCGTATTTTAAAAAAAGAATATTTGTATAGTGTTTTAAAAAAGAATATTTGTATCATTTTTTTAGAAAGGAGTGTTTTGTAACGTATTTTAGAAAGGATCGTTTTGTATCGTATTTTAGAAAGGAGCGGTTCATATCGTATTTTAGTAAGGAATATTTTGCATCGTATTTAAAAAATATTTGTATCGTATTTAAAAAAATATTTCTATCGTATTTAAAAAAATATTAATATCGTATTTAAAAAAATATTTGTATCGTATTTAAAAAATTATTTATTCGTATTTAAAAAAATATTTATATCGTATTTTAGAAAGGAATTTTTTGTATCATATTTTAGAAAGGAAAGTTTTGTATTATATTTTAGAAAGGAATGTTTTGTATTATATTTTAAAAGGAATGTTTTGTATCATATTTTAGAGTGGAATGCTTCGTATTGTATTTTAGAAAGTATTTATATTAGAAAGGAATGTTTCGTATTGCCTTTTAGAGAGGAATGTTTCGTATTGTATTTTAGAGAGGAATGTTTCGTATTGCCTTTTAGAGAGGAATGTTTCGTATTGTATTTTAGAGAGGAATGTTTCGTATTACCTTTAGAGAGGAATGTTTCGTATTGCCTTTTAAAGAGGAATGTTTCGTATTGCCTTTTAGAGAGGAATGTTTCGTATTGTATTTTAGAGAGGAATGTTTGGTATTGCCTTTTAGAGAGGAATGTTTCGTATTTTTTAGAGAGGAATGTTTCGTATTGCCTTTTAGAGAGGAATGTTTCGTATTGCCTTTTAGAGAGGGATATTTCGTATTGCCTTTTAGAAAGGAATGTTTCGTATTGCTTTTAAGAAAGTAAAGTATGGCAGCGCATTTTATAAAGGAATGTTTCAATCTGCTTTAATCAATACGGTGAAATTTTGTGTAATAATCGTCAAATTTTACATATATAAATGAATATTTCAATAAATATACTGTAATAGAAAATTGATTATTTCTTTTAATGAAATATGTCTAGGATTATAAATTATCTCAAAATTTTATTTCTATCAAATAGATGTCAAAATAGAAAAATGTTTCAACACATTAATTTTTATTCATAAATTCACTTGCACTTTGGATAACACAATCCATTTTTTCCATCAAATTTATCCCCACAAACCAACTTTGTACCGTGTTTTAGAAAGGAAGGTTTTCTATCGTATTTTAAAAAGGAAGGTTTTGTATGGTATTTTAGAAAGGAAGATTTTGTATCGTGTTTTAGAAAGGAGCATTTTGTATCGTGTTTTAAAAATGAGCATTTTGTATGGCATTTTAAAAGCAGCTTTTTGTATGGTATTTTTAAAAAGCTGTAATTTTGTATGGTATTTTAGGAAGCAGCATTTTGTATGGCACTTTAGAAGGGAGTATTTTGTATTTTTAAAAAAAATTAATGCTTTGCATCTTATTTTATGTATGAATGTCTTTTATTTGATATGTTTAAATTGTAGACATATCAAGACATATTGCAATAAATATATTTTGACTGAAATTTGATTATTCCTCTTAATAAAATATGTCAAGGACTATAAGCTATCTCGAAAATTTTATTTCTATCTAATGTCGAACGAGAAAAATATTTCTGATCAATAATTTGATTCATAAATTCACTTTCTCTTGGACAACACAATCCATTTTTCCGCCAAATTAGTCGCCAAAGTTATCCCTCCAAACCAACTTCTCTGAGTGCTATTAACTTGGTCCACGCCAATGCCTCCACTGTTTATGTTGACAGAGCTCCCCTTGGCTCGATAAAGATGAGACACATTAGATTGGTAAACATTTCCTGATGTTGATTTACTGATAAGTACTCTACCCTCTGACATAATCTTCTGAATACAGATTATTTCGAGCAAATAGCACACAAGTAATGGAGAAAGCTGCGGAAATAGGTATATTTGGAAGGAAATGTCAAGCTCTTTTATCTGGCTGTGTCGAGCCGAGTGATATATTGACTAAATTGCAAAGTAGTTGTCTCTTGTATGTGAATATTATTTGTTGTTGGAAGATAATATATTTCTTAGGTTTAATATAATCATTGTTAAGATTCGAAATTTTAATTATCAGTAAAGTTAAATATGTTTCGGAAAGAAATATCAAATGTTTTATCTGGTTGTGTTTTTCTGGTAAACCAAGTTGACCAATAATAATTTTTAAAAAATCTTTTGTATCGTATTTTAGAAAGGAGGGTTTTGTATCGTATTTTTTTAGAAAGGAAGGTTTTCTATCGTATTTTAGGAAGGTTTTGTATCGTATTTTAGAAAGGAGGGTTTTTGTATCGTATTTTAGAAAGGAGGGTTTTGTATCGTATTTTAGAAAGGAGGGTTTTCTATCGTATTTTAGAAAGGAGGGTTTTCTATCGTATTTTAGGAAGGTTTTGTATCGTGTTTTAGAAAGGAGGGTTTTGTATCGTATTTTTAGAAAGGAAGGTTTTCTATCGTATTTTTAGGAAGGTTTTGTATCGTATTTTAGAAAGGAGGGTTTTGTATCTTATTTTAGAAAGGAAGGTTTTCTATCGTATTTTAGGAAGGTTTTGTATCGTGTTTTAGAAAGGAAGGTTTTCTATCGTATTTTAGAAAGGAAGGTTTTGTATCGTATTTTGAGAAAGGAGGGTTTTGTATCGTATTTTAGAAAGGAGGGTTTTCTATCGTTTTTAGAAAGGAGGGTTTTCTATCGTATTTTAGAAAGGTTTTGTATCGTGTTTTTTAGAAAGGAAGGTTTTCTATCGTATTTTAGAAAGGAAGGTTTTCTATCGTATTTTAGAAAGGAAGGTTTTGTATCGTATTTTAGAAAGGAGGGTTTTGTATCGTATTTTAGAAAGGAAAGGTTTTTGTATCGTGTTTTAGAAAGGAACATTTTGTATGGCATATTAGAAAGCAGCTTTTTATATGGTATTTTAAAAAGCAGCATTTTGTATGGTATTTTAGGAAGCAGCATTTTGTATGGCACTTTAGAAAGGAGCATTTTGTATCTTTAAAAAATAATGCTTTGCATCGTATTTTATGTGTGCATGTCTTTTATTTGATATCTTTAAATTGTAGACATATCAAGACATATTGCAATAAATATATTTTCACTGAAAGTTGATTATTCCTCTTAAAGAAATATGTCAAGGACTATAAGTTATCTCAAAATTTTTAATTCTATCAAATCCGCATCGAATGAGAAAAATATTTCAGATCAATAATTTGTATTCATAAATTCACTTGAGCTTGACAACATAATCCATTTTTTCCGCCAAATTAGTCGCCAAACTTATCCCCGCAAACCAACTTCTCGGACTGCTATTAACTTGGTCCACGCCAATGCCTCCACTGTTTATGTTGACAGAGCTCCCCTTGGCTCGATAAAGATGAGACACATTAGATTGGTAAACATTTCCTGATGTTGATTTACTGATAAGTACTCTGACATAATCTTCTGTGAATACAGATTATTTCGAGCAAATGGCACACAAAGTAATGGAGAAAGCTGCGGAAATAGGTATATTTGGAAGGAAATGTCAAATGCTTTATCTGGTTGTGTCGATCCCGGTGATATATTGACTGAAATACAAAGAAGTTGTCTCTTGTATGTGAATATTATTCGTTGTTGGCAGATAATATATATTTTTCGGTTTATTATAGTCTTTTTTAATACTTTTAATAAGACTGCGATTTATTATAATCATTGTTAAGACTCGAATTTTAATGATCAATAATAAAGTTAAATGTATTTGGGAACGAAATATTTTTTTTTTTTATCTGATTGTGTCGATTCTGGTGATAAATTTAGCAAAATAAAACTATATCTTGAATGTGAATGTTTGTTATTGTTGCGAATATCTCGTATCCTTAGGATATTCACAATATTAACTTTGTTTTTGTTGGGGATATGTAGTTTAATCATTGCTACAAATCATTGCTAAAATTGTAGTTTAATAATTGCTACAATTGAAGATTTAATCATTGACAGTAAAATTATTGGTAAATTCAAAATCATTTAGAATACATATTATTTAAAATATTTTTCTTTATTTCTCTTTCGCAGCCATTTTTTAAAGAAAGATATAAAATTACGAGGAAAAAAAGATTAGTTATGGTGAGATTATATGTATTAAGATGGTTATATTTAGATATGTATATATTTCTTCATATTTATAAAAACGTTATCAAAGCTAACGTTTGCATAAATTATTTCATATGTATTTCAAAACAGTTAACTTATTTATTTTACCAAAATATTTCTGAAAAAATTAGTATTACGATAAAGGAAAATTTTAATGTATAATTGCTGTAAATGAACCTTTTGAATTGATAATCTTTTAAATTTATATATTTTCAGAATAATGTTTTTAGATCGAGTTATAATAAGTAATTATAATACGAGTTATAATATGAGTTAATATAAGTTATGATGAGTTAATAGGAGTTATAATTTGAGTTCATTAATAATAAATAAATTTTTATTTTTACCTAGCCGTATATACTATTGCTAATGTCTTTTTTTAAACAAAACATCACAAGCCATTACGAAAATTATTTATTTTATTTAATGATGCATTAAAGGAATAGATTTATTCGTCGAGATTATAATGTAGTTGATGAGACGATAAAGAAGATGATGTATTAATATAGCAGAATCAGCATTATCCAAGGATTGATGTACATTGCTAATCTCCACACTCATTACACTACTACTACACCATACCACACCACACCACACCACATCACTGAGCCTAGAGCTGAGTTTCCCTTTACAATTTTAAATGTTGTGGTTAAGAAATCTGATTGAGCTCTGTGACGCTCCCAGTCATATTTGTACCTACGGCTTAAAGTGGATTCTGAACCGCTACAAACATTCCTGCCCCTCCGGGACTCGAACACGAGCGTCAGAAAGCTATACACTCCACCGTTCAGGCCCCAACACACTGATTATAGTAACACAATTTTGTCCTCCAAAGGAGGGCATCTAATTTGGAATCTCTTCTCTGACCCTATAGCAACAAAAGAACATTCTGGCCTACGGATTTATTGCGCCAATCCCGGGTATTGAAGCCGCTTTCCGTTAGTATTCGTTTGTCGTGTTTCCAATCTGTATCATCTAATTACAATTTAGTTATACACTGCGTAAAAATAGAAGGACAGTGTTTTTTGCCAATTAATATCTCTTATTTTCTCCTAACTACCAGATATTTATGTAGATTTAGTTTAATGACACTTTTTTTCATTTTAAGCAAAATTAAACATCTACCACTAATATTAATAATAAAATTAGTGTATATAATTTCCGATGCGTAAAAAAAGTAGAAGGACACTTGCTATATATTTTAATTTAGTGAGTTGTTCTTTAGTTAAATAGTGATTTTGTACTTTATTTTATCTTTTTCTGACAAAAAAATCTAATTTTTTTTTAAAAGTTACGCTGTTTCTCCGTTCTAAGAAATGCCTAAAGGAATACCTTTGAACGATTTTCAAAAAATGCCAAATTTCCACATATCAAAATGATGGTAAAGGTGTCAGAGAGATTGCTCGATTGTTGCAGGTGAGCCCCAATACAGTTTCAAACTTTATCAGAAATCCTTATAAAAATGAAAAAGAAAAAGAAGACTGGTAGACTGAAAAAGTTAACACCACATGATGAAAGAAAACTTGTTCGTGTGCTTAAGAAGAACAAAGGAAGTGTTTCAAAGGCAAGAAATCAAGCAGAACATAATCATGTGACGAAACAAACAGTTTACAACTATATTAAAAGATCTAAAATATTCATTTTCAAAAAACGGAAACATCATCCTAAAGGACACAAGCTCACGTTGATAACCGTTTAGCGTCGGCTAAGGAGCACATATCCTGGACTATGGAATGGACTTCTGTGGTATTTTCCGATGAAAAGAAATTTAACTTAGACGGTCCAGACGGATATCAGCACTACTGGAATTGTCTGGGGAATGAAGACGAATACTATTCAATACTACAAATGGGAGGAGGGAGTTTAATGGTTTGGTTGGCTGTTGGATACGGAGGAAGGACAAGTCTGGTTTTCTTAAATGGTAGGCAAAAACATACAGATACATTCAAGTGCTGAATTCCGAGCTTCATCCTTCTGACTCTGACTTGGGGGGTGAAGAGTGGAAATTTCAGCAGGACGGAGCTTCCATTCACACCGCGACTGGAGTCAAAAATTGGTTCCTAACAAATAATGTGGATGTTTTACCATGGCCAGCCAAAAGTCCTGGCCTTAATATAGTGGAAAACATCTGGGCAATGCTAGTTCATCGAGTTTATGCTGATGGAAGGCAATTTGATTCGCTAACTCAGCTTCGAGAAGCATTGAATGACTCGTGGGACAATTTTTGTTAAACAAAAGTTCAATCTCTATACAATTCACTTCCAAACACAATATTTGAAGTTATAAAGGCCAATGGGAATAACATTCCTTATTAAAATCACTATTTTTTCATTCATTATAATGCTGTCTTTCTACTTTTTTTACAAAGTTTAAAAAGAGAGAAACTATTTTTGTTGCCATTAATATTTTGTGTTTGAATATCATAATTCTGATGTTAAAATTGTATTTTTAAAATATTTCTAAAATGTTTCTAATAAAAAATTTTAGTAAAAATAAAATATTTTTCGGTTATTGTTACAAAATCAAGTGTCCTTCTACTTTTTTTTTACGTAGTGTACTCATAAATTTATAGGAAAAGACTGCGATTTTCAAACAAACAATCTTAGTTTAAACTTTTAATCTTTTGCTAAAATATTCATGGTTTTATAGTTTTTTTTTTTTTTTTTTTTTTTTTAGTTTCTCTACGGAAATGTGTAAAAATACCTAAATTTTCAAATATATATAAATCGATATATGTTTTCAAGTAGATCCCAAAAAATTTATCTACTTTGAAATTCTCCTTATACTTAACTTTACTTAAAATCTTATACTGAAAACTTTCGAAATTATACCTATTCATTATAATGCCCTGATTTATTAGGACTATTTTATTTTTGCTATCACAACCATTTCTTACTGTAGTAAACAAATTATTCTCCCCATAAAAGAGAATGTGCAATTTCCTTTATGGCGAAGATATTTTAAGGGAACGTATTAAAAGCAAGATGAATGCGATATTTTCAGTTCCGGGCATAAAAAAACAAAAGCTATTACCGGATTTAGATAAATTGCTATGTTATGATAAGAACGGAGGAGTTGTTATGATGTAACACTTTCTAAACAAAGTGCATTTGAGCTTAAGTAGATCGTTAGTTTAATGTAATTGAACATTCCGTGAGAATAAAACTTTACTCCTGTGAATATGACCAAACTGAAAGGAAACTATTATAAGGGAACTATTAAAAGCAAGATGAATGCGATATGTTCAGTTCCGGATATAGACAATCTATACTATGATAAATTCACATGTTTTGATAAGAATGGAGGATTTCTTATTATGTGACACTCTCTGAACAAAGTACATTTGAGTGTAAGTAGATGACCTGATGGCCAATTGGCTGGCGCTCTTGCATTTGGTCCCACTGGCTTCAGATTTCAATTCTGGCGGTTTCATGGATGTTTGTGAGTGGTTCTGAATCCACGCTAAGCTGTAGGTCCCGGTCTAATTTGACAAAAGTGTGCACATAATTATTGCAGAGTCACAAACCAAACCCTTCTTACTCCATACTAACGAAATAACATACTGGATACATACATTGGATGCATACATTGGATACATACATAGATACATTGCACCATTTCGGGTTTGGGAACAGAAATTTTCCTTTAGAATTCGTTTCTTGTGTTTCCAATCAGTATAATCTAGTTGCAAATTAGTTAATCTCTTAAATTTACAGGAAAATATTTCAAATTTCATTATTTACACGAACAATCTTAGTTTAAACTACTTCTCTTTTGTTAAAATAATTATAATTTCATCATTTTTAGTTTTCAATGCAGTATCATTTCGACAAAAATGTTGTAAAAATTTTTTTTTTTTTTTAAATGTTGTTCCGGGCATAAACAAAACACAAAGTTATTACAGGATTTAGATAAATTGCTATGCTATGATAAGAACGGAGGAGTTGTTATGATGTAACACTTTCTAAACAAAGTGCATTTGAATATAAGTAGATCGTTAGTTTAATGTAATTGAATATTCTATAAAAATACAACTTTACATCCTGTGAATAAAACCAAACTAAAAGGAATTATTATAAAGAAACATATTAAAAGTAAGACGAATGTGATATTTTCCCGCTCACAGCGTAATAATACAGTATAGATAAAGCACTCACAACTTTATTTACACACGAATAAACACTAACACACATTCAATTTAGACGTACAATATTTGACAAATTTAATTATAGATTCATGGAAGGACCGCACTTCTAAGGCGAACACCAGAAATTTGGCTAAGCACAGGATGCGCGGAAATATACTTCGTCTCCAAGGGAGAATCTGTAGACCATCTAATGGAAGGGATGCGATAAATATATTGCTCTTGGAATGAGATACTATAAACTAAACCTTTTTCGCAGAGAGCGAGTCTAAGATGTACTTCCTCTTGGGTGAGAATCTGTAGGCCCACTTATCATTTCTCCTGAATGTCCCAGGAGTCGTTCTTGCCTGTGGCTGGGGTAAGTTTACTTTTATGTAAAAACGATGCGATTAGCATGGCAATGTAAAATCTATAAAAAAAATATATCCGTCTTGTGTTTAAATAAGCAACATATAATTTTGTTGAAATTTTAAAAAAAACTTCAACTATTATAAAAATAATTTAAATATGATAAAAAAAAGGAGTTCAATATATATAATTTTTAAATAAAAATCAAAATGCAAAGAGTTGGATTAATATTGCATTATTATGTATCGCTATAAATCACGTAAAATTTTTCATATAATAAATTTCATTTAAATATTATATACTTTCTTGCGGCATTAGTGGCCGAGTGGCTAGCACTCTGCCGCTCGGTACCACAGGTTTCGGGTTCGAGTCCCGGCGGTGCCATGGATGTTTGTAGTGGTTCGGAATCCACTTTAACCGTTGGTTCCGGTCTAACAGTATCGTAGAGCATCGCGGTGGCATTGTTACTCCGCGTCCGTAGCCTATCTTCAAGCTACACGCATCTCCTGGGTCGTGCTAAGTGTGAGTAACGACGGTACAGCGGCTTGCCTTAAGGCATCAAAGACAACTGTCTAAGTGTTTGCCAGCTGCATTACAACGAAAAAAAATATACTTTTTATGTAACAACTAATCAGGACTCGATGGATTGCCGTATTTATTTTTATTGAAATATTTAAAATTATATAATAACATGAATGGCATTTACTCCAAAATCTTATCGCAAAAAACAGAAACGCATAGGATAAATATCTAGTTAAATAATACACAAATGACATTAAAGTCAGAGACGATAATTAGCAGCTCTAATTAAATTATTAATCATCAAATCATGATCTCTAACCATGACGTTTATTTGTTTTTCAAATAAAATATTGTTTACTAATTAATAGTGGTAGAAATTCAAAAGGATTTTAAAAGACAAATTAATCTTTTGGAATGAAAATCTCTCTATTATTGTTATTTATACGTTAATTAGTAGTGTTCAAATAATGAATAAACCGTCATATAATTTTAACGACACTTAAAAATGAAAAATTAACTTATCTCTTTATAATTAAAATAATTTTCTCTTTTTCATTACTTATTAATTAAAATATTTTCCGATGTTTAATTATTTATTGATCTCATATTTTTATTAAGGTTCAATAAATTTTACTTTCCAAATTGATAATGAATACTATAAAACGAACAAGGATTATAAAATTATCTGTATTTTTTATTTTCTTTTATTAATAGAATGTTTTTGTAAGATTTGTAATAGTTTAACTAATCATTTGTCTTTTGATTTAATTAAACTAATTAATTAACTTTATCACTAGTAAAGGAATTTCTAAAAGATCAAAGTAACAGCAAATGCGGAAATTTAATTAAACACATTCCTAAATTAAATTAGCACATTATAAAGAGCACCAAAAGTGCCGTAAAGGAATTTATATAAAATTCTTTTTTTTTTTTTTTAATTACGTTGTATTTTTTATTTTCTCATAAAGAAAATAAAAAATAGAAATATAATAGAAAAAAAAAAATAGAATACATAGAAAAAAATAGAATATATAGAAAAAAAAACACTAGGAAATTTGCAAATTTAAAGATATGTCATCATTTAAAAAAATTGGATTGTCTGATTCTAGTAACTTAAGAAAATAACACGCATTTTTTTTTAATTTTCAGTTTTTTTAATTATATATTTATAATGAAAAAAAATGTAAATATAACTCAAAAGGGGGAAAAATAGGTTGTGTTATAAAAAGAAATGTAATTGAATAATGGCTCTAATTTCAATTATTTTTTTTAGAGTGCTATAACACGCTTTCTCACTGTGATTGTGAATTAAAATAATTAATTATGTTTTTATTTAATATATACATATATATATAATATTTAATTATTTTGTTTAAAATAAAAAGTATCGTCTGTGTTTGAATCATTATTATTAATATATAAATTGCAAGTATGAATCATCTTTTTTAGTTATGTATATTTACACTATAGCGAACAGAGAATATAAATTATAACTATACAACATCATGTAAGTTTAAAAAACACAAAATGATAATTTAAGATTTTTCTTTTACTTTTATGTAAACATTAAAATTTCCTTATTTTAAACGTAATTTTTTATAACCCTGGACATAAATTTAAAAAGACTTTTTGCAGCATAAATTTTTCTTTTAATTAATAATAACTATGAATAATTTAACTATGAAATTCCTTTTAAATGTAATCCATTACCTGAATCGTGGCTCAGTGACAACATGCGCAGTTCAAAAATCGAGGGTTTCGATGGCGTGTTTGATGTTTTTGCATTTCGGTGGAAGTTTTACTGGTTTTTCTCCCATACGATACGCCAATGCGGGGTAGTTTCCCTGGAAGCCCTTCCAGAAGGCACTGCTCTCATTCTTCAGCTACACGGATCCAAGTCAGAATATTTATGTAAGGACTAAGGGGTAAGAATATTTATGTAAGGAATATTTATGTCAGAATATATGTATTTTACCATAACAGAAATTGCCCTCTCCTTTCTTCCTCCCATGACGGATACAACAACAACAACATTTAATCCATTTCAGGTATCTGATACATTATAACAAATTAAACAATCTAAAGGTTTAAAATACAAGTACAAATTAATTTTCTATCAAGCAATTTAAACAAACAATATTTTACTTAACTACGTTTCCTTAACTAAATTATCTTTATACTGACAAACTAACTATCAAGTTTCAATTTATTAAAATTATAGAAATTTCCGATCCAACGGCCATACCATCATCAAGCATCATTGGGCGCGGTCAGTACTTGGGTGGGTGACCACCTGGGAACACCGCGTGCCGTTGGCATTCACAAATTTGGGACCTGAATGGCCGAGTGTCTGACGCTCGGTGCCACAGGTTTCGGGTTCGAATCTCGGCGGTGCCATTGATGTTTGTAGTGGTTCGGAATCCACTTTAAGCCGTAGGTCCCAGTCTCCTATGACTGTAAGAGCGTCACGGAGCCAAAGTCAGACTTCTACCTACGGGTGCTCCATCACAACAGAAGCTGCTTCCTTCCCTTCAATCATGAGTACGTATGGGCTCGTGGGCTCGGCCAGCCAAGTGGAATAAGAAACAACAAACAACATATAAATTTCCCGCAGCAATAACAGCTTTTAAGCGAATTTACACAGGCAATTAATGCCTCTTACAAAATTTTTATTAATAAATGCTTTTGTTTTCTAAATTATGTTAATTTTATCGCCATTTTGCCTCTTTGTTAATTAAATATTTTACAGTTGGATAGATAAAACTTTGTTTTAAATTAAATATTATAAAAAATAATAATGCACATTCATTTTTATGGTAGTCTGCATATTTTTAAAGAGCAAAAGCATTTAAGGTTATAAGCTTAACATTAGCTTTCATATAAAAATTACATGATCAAATTACATCAAATTAATATGTTTTTTTAAACTGCAATAAGCTTTATCAGTGTAGTTTCTTATCCCATTTGGTAGACAGCAACTTCTGCATCAAGTCAAAAACACCAGTGTAGTCTCATGAGAAGAAGAAATGGAGGGGGGGGCACTTTCGCTGTGATGAAGTGCTCGTATAAGTCTGACTTGGCTCCGAGACACTGAAGAAGGGCAGGGTTTTATGGGTGTACTTTTATGAGTAACCACCCCGCATTTGCGTATCGTATGGAAGAAAACCCGGTAAACTCCCACCAGGTAATCCGACTAACGAAGCAGGATGCTGAACACTATCGATGCACCTCGTTTTAGAAACTACGATAAAGCAGCCGGCGGATTGAACCTCAGCCCTATTGCTCTATAGCAGGGGTCTCCAAACTACGGCCCGCGGGCCAAATCCGGCCCGCAACAGCCATCCTGGCCCAAAATAGCATATTGTTGCTATAATGAGTTGGATGAAAAAAACACAGAATGATAATAACTCGATTTTATTTACTTGCTAGGTATAGCTTAGGACAAGCAAAATAAGAGAAAATTTAGCTGTAAGCATAACATCTAACAAATAATTGAAATGAATCCCACTAACATTATAAACTAGTGAATATCCCACGGTTACCCTCGGTAGTTATGTTGAGGTAAAGAGTATCGCATATGTATGTATATCGATGTTTTGGAATGTATGTATCCTGAATCAAACATATATGATTTTTTATCCTGAAAATCTCTCAGAAACGGAAAAATTAAATTAACGCGAATGAAACCGTGGGGTATCCACTTGTGAAAAAATACTAATGAGATTTATATAATTGTAATTTTTCACTGACAATAGTGGATCAATTTTACTTGTACCAATCAGTAAAAGAGATTTAAGATGCTCAATGGTTAACTTAAATCTACAAACATTCTTTGTGTACTTAATTTTGGAGAATGAAGAGAATTTAGCAAGCGTATGCTTGCTCAGAGCGAGGACTGGGCGACTAATCTAGAAATTATAGATAATGGCAGAAAAATTAAAAAACGGTTTTGGCCCGCGGTACTTACTGGAGTAAAAGTATAGCCCGAAGGCAGAAAAGTTTGGAGACCCCTGCTCTATAGTGACGAAGCTTTATTAGTTACTGAACTAAATGACTTTTCTAAGAATATAACTTTCTTTATATATATATATAATATTCCTCCCTTTTTTTTACAATATGAAATAAAACATAATAGACTTCAACAAAAAAAAAATTCTTCTCGATACAAGATGTTTCTGTATGCTTTCTAAGCCCTAACAATTCTCCTCGATTCCGAAAGCTTTGATTGCAACGAATGTTATTCATGCATGAGAAGAAACATATTCAAAAATTATTTGTAATAAGTAATCATTGATGAGTTCAAAATTATTAAAAAGTGCTTTCAAAACTCTTTATTAAATTAACTTACAATCAATAAAAAAATTTTCACAATTTTTTTTTTTAATATTATTCTCAATATAATATAAGGCAGTTTTCATATTTAAACATTTCAGTATATTTTATTTAAATAAGCATGGTATAATTTTTATTAAAGTTGTTATACGCATTATGTATGAATATTATAAATTTAATATTTCATAGGTTCAATATTAGTTTTTTTTTATTATTGGGCAAATAAATTATATTGTTATTATACTTTGAATATAAGTATTGCTAATATAATTTTAATACTTAATTATATAAATATTAAAATTTTGTAATCAAAGAAAAATTACAGAATTTGGAAAGTTTAATTAAGCTGCAACAGATGGCGCCACATAAATTAAACGCGCTTGGAAAGAACCATGTATTTTAAAATTCTTTAATTAACAAAGAGGAATATTGAATCTTTTAATTTTTTTGATAAATTTACTGAAGTATAAAAGTTTCTTTATCAGCATTTTTAATATAAATTATAAAAACTTTATTTTACAAAAGTGAATTTTCATATATCTAGCTTTAGAAAATAATCACTATTGAAATTAATGAACTGAATATTTCTTTTATTTTCGACTCATGAATTTCTCTTCATTATCACTCGACAATAAATCATTGAAAATTTTTGCAGAAATTTTCTTTTTTTTTCTTTGAAAATGCTTTTTATCTGTTTTTCACTTTTTCAAAAGGTGCTTCTCAAATAAATCATCAAAGCAAGTCTTTATGGTTTATCTCTAAAAGAAGACAGCAAAGACTTGCTTATTAAGATGAGCGTAATATTAAAAAATATATATATATACATTTGAAAAATTGAAACAAGTTTTTTTTTAAATTTTTATTTAAACTATAAAATCTTTTGAATTTAATTTCATATATTTTTGTTCTGTTTTGTTATTTTTGTTCTGTTTTGTTCTGCCTTTTAAAATATAAGGAAATCTTTTAAAATTAATAATTTATGTTCATCTTTTTATTTCATACAATTATTTAGAATTTATTTTGTTTATATTTTTTTTATTTGGTACTGACAACGTAGATTTTTTTTTTTTTAATTTTTCAAAGGAAATATTCTGTATATATATACACAATTTTAATCTCATAAAAACTATATTATTTTTAGAATTACTTCAAATTATATATGAAATTTTTAATACATAATTGACTCGTTTTAAGTAGTCAATCATTTTGTAAAGTATACTTTATATTTGAAACGCTATTTATTTATTTATTTATATGACTACTAAATTCATCTTATTTAATATTTAAAAACAACTGAATTTTTAAATAAGCAAATTTGAGTCTTTGAATTAAAACTTTTTACCATTATATTATTTTATTACCAATTCCGAACGTTTAAAACATGGTTTCTCGGTTTTTATTATATTTATTATAAAAGGATTTATCCAACATAGTTTAAAAAGTATTTCTTAAAACTAAACGTTCACTAAGTTGTAATAGCTAAAAAAAATCAAGCATAAAATAAAATTGTTTAACTTTGACAATAAAAAAAAATATACGTGCATACTTATATAAAAATTTCACAAAAGTTAAAAAAACTGATAGCTTTGAATAAATAAATTATATAAATATTTTAAAGCTAGCAATCTATACTTTTAAAAACTTTATTTATACTTATGATAAACGCATCAATGATAGTATACATAAAACTTTTATTACTTTGTCTAAAAATTATAAATTTTATAAATAAAGAAAAATAAAATATATTTATTTTATATTAATAAGTATTTAATATTAATAATGTTTAAATGTTAATAAATAATGTTAATATTTAATATTAGTAGTGTTAGGTTTAAATATATATATTTAATATTAGTAATGTAAGGAAGTCTGAATCCAGTAAAATGATTGCTTAAAATGCATAATGATGCATAAAACCTCTATATGAAATATACGAAATATCCTAGATATAATACGATACACTAAACAGGGTATTTACATAATTATTTCCATTAAACTATTATTTACACTTATGTCTTACAAGTTATGTTGTAATAATATTATAGTAATGAAGTCTGAATCCGAGTAAAATGTTTGTCGTCAAATAACTGCATCAATACACGATGTATAAAACTTAGAGTATTTTATGTATGTTACTGTACATTAGACATGGAATTCACATAAGTGTAAATAATAGTTTAATGGAAATATTTATTGATTTCAAATTGTGTTTTAATTATAGTAATGTAATAAAATCTGAATCCGACAAAAATGTTTGTCGTCAAGTATCTAAACCAACAGGTTATATATATAAAAAACTTACGTACGAAATATTATGTGATGTATTAAGCATGGAATGTACATAAATATTTCGCTTAAATTAATTAAAATTTTAAAATTTTCTAAATAAATAATCAGTGCAATTTTTAAATACAGTAATTCTACAATTGTACATTATAATATATATATATATATTATACAATTGTATATTCAATAATAATAATAAAATTGTTATAATTTATTTAATGTATTTCATAATATGTATGTAAAACCCTAAAAGCAAGATATAATAAGTACGATACATTAAATGTCGAATTTGCATAAATATTTCTATTAAATTATTTAATGTTTTTAAATTTTATTAAATCAATCATCAATGCAATTTGCTAAATACTTTAAGTAAACTATATCATTGTACATAGGCAAAACCCTAAAAGCAACATATAATATGTTTATGCTGTTGGCCGACGTTACATTTCTGCTTATTTCCTGTTTTAGGCTTAAAAATTCAAGAATTATTTCTTATTTTTTTTATAGAAAGAAACAGTCGGTTTAAAACAAAATGTTCAACACTTTTGAAGTTTCCACTTTCAATTTCTCAATTTCCCCTTCCACTTCCGGTTTTCCGCTATTCAGGATTCCCCCTCAACAATGATCCTTTTTTTCTTTCCTGAACAAATAGGTCTCTGGTTCCCAATTCTGGAATACTTTTTTAGTTTTAAAGCAATTTCGAAATGAACCACTTGACAAAACACTCTCTTTGTACACATCCTTTTTAAATGTAAATGCAATTTCAAAAGCCCTTTTTCTTTCAAAAAGACCATCCGAACATCCAACCTAATTAAATAAATCAAAAGTATTTTCTCTTCTGTGTTTTTCTTCTCGACATATTCTATGTATGATACGATACATTTTTTTTTCTTTCTAATGCAGCTGGCAAACATTTAGACATGGACGTCTTGGATGCCTTAAGGCAAGCGCTGCACAGACGTACTCACTTTGCATTACCCAGGGGGCGCGTGTAACTTGGAGATAAGCCACGGACGCGGAGTAACAATGCCCCCGCAACGCTGACCGGGACCTACAGTTCAAAGTGGATTCGAACCACTACACACATCCATGGCACCGCCATGACTCGAACCCGAAACCTGTCGTACCGAGCTCCAGAGCGCTAGCCACTTGGCCATTAAGGGCCTCGATACGATACATTACACAAGGAATTTATATAACTATTTCCATTAAACTATTATTTACACATATGTGATAATAGTAAAGTAGTATAGTCTCAATCGGAATAAAATGTTTGCTGTCAAATATCTACATCAATATGAGATACATAACACCTGCATACAAAATATTCTACTATGATACGATACATTAAATATCGAATTTACCTATATATTTCCATTAAACCATTATCTACACTAACATTTTCAAGTTCTATAGTAATAACAGTAATGTAAGGAAGTAAGAAGAATAAAAGGTTTTTTTCAAAAATCTACATCAATATGTGGTTCGTGAAACCTACATACGAAATATTCTATGTATGATACGATTCATTAATATAAATATTTATGTAAATTCCATGTTTAAGCTATTTTTTAGACTTATGTCCTGCAACTTCTGTTGTAATAATAGTAAAGCAATGAAAACTGAATCAGAATAAAATATTTGCTGTCAAATATCTGCATTAATATGTGATACATAAAACCTACACATAAAATATAAGAAATATTCTATGTATAATACGATACATACATTAATCATGGAATTTATAGAAATAATTATTTAAAATATTAAATTATTTAAATTTTTAATTAAATTATTAAAATTTTAGAAATTTCCGAAATCAATCAACAGTTTAATTGTTAAATATTCTTAGTAAATTATACATGCGTAATCCTAAATGCAAGATGTTATATAAGTATTGATATTGTTGGCCTTCTGTCTATTTCCTTTCTTAGATTTAAAAATCTAAGAAATCTTTCTTATTTCTCTTTATAGAAGAAAAAGCCGAGTTAAAACTAAACGTTAAACACTTCTGAAGGTTAAGCTTTTAATTTTCCCTTCCTCTTCAAGTTTTCCCCTCTTCATGATTCCTCCTGAACAATGATCCTTTTGTTCTTTCCGGAACAAATAGGCCTCTGGTTCCCAATTCTGGAATACTTCATTAGTTTTAAAGCAATTTCGAAATGAACCACTTGACAACACACTCTTGCACACATCCTTTTTAAATGTAAAGGCAATTTCTAAAGCCCTTCTTCTTTCAAAAAGACCATCCGAACATCCAACCTAATTAAATAAATCAAAAGTATTTTCTCTTCAGTGTTTTCCCTTTCTCCCGTTCAAATTCCTATTTCTGGAAACGGTTGCATCCTTCTACAGTTCCTGGAAAAATTTCCCCATCCTCTTATTGGACGGCGGCCAAAATCCGGGATTTCGATTCCTGATTTAATGGTGGCCTGGAGCAGACTATCCGATTTTCCGGTTAAAGTTTATCAGAAATTACAGACATTGCTCTTCTTCTAAGGGGAGCGTTTCGATCAATTTTCGAACAACACTAAACAGGGTGGAGAAGGATAATGGAATCTGGGAAGGACTTTCTAAATGATGGTTCTGATCGGAGAATTTAGCGGATTCATCATTACCGCTGTTTTCCTCTGAGAGGGATTGTTACGTTATAGATTTTCATAAAGAAGAAGATGGACATTCGTTACAAATTGATTGCTATTTAATAAAAGAACTTCAGGTGCATGTGTGGGGACATGTAGTCCTGTTTTGGCTGGATGATTCAGATAAAAATATTAAAAATAGATGGTCATGTACTGGTTGGCAGGTTTATTGGTTGGTTGGTTCTTATAAAAATAGATGATCGTGTACATAGGTATATTTTTTACATAGCACATTTTTTATTACATAGCACATTTTTATTATTTATTTATCTACAAAAAAAATAAACTAAGAGATATTTTACTCCTGATATACTAACATAATGAAGTCGACGGAAAAGAAAATATAGATATCAAATATTGTTGTCATTAATAGATAGTTGTTGATTGTCATTAATTTATTTCCATTAATAGATAGATGTTGATTGTCCTTAATATATGTTGTTTGGTAATGATAGATGCTGATTGGTAATGATAGTGGTTGATTGGTAATGATAGAGGTTGATTGGTAACGATAGATGTTGATTGTCAATGATAGATGATGATTGGCAATGATAGATGTTGATTGGCTGTGATAGATGTTGATTGGCAATGATGGTTATGTTGTTAAATATCTACATCAATATGAGGTACATAAAACCTACATACCAAATGTACACAATGTTCTATGGATGATACGATACATTAAACATGGAATGTACATAAATATGTCCATTAAAATGTGTAAAGATGTAAAATGTTATTAAATAAATCAATACTAAAATTGTATAATTAGTAGAATTGTTTTAAGTATTTAATAATATATATAAAAACCTAAAAGCAAGATAATATATTATATTGATGTCTCCTGTCTATTTCCTCTTTTTTTTTTTAGATTTAAAAATCAAATAAGGCTATCTTAATTTTCTATATGGAAAGAGCCGAGTTAAAACTAAATGTTCAACACTTTTGAAGCTTCCTCTTAAATTTCCTTTTTCCACTTCCGGTTTTCCCCTCCTCATGATTCCCCCTCAACAATGATCCTTTTGTTCTTTCTGGAACAAATAGTCCTCTGGTTCCCAATTCAGGGAATACTTCATTAGTTTTAAAGCAATTTCGAAATGAACCACTTGACAACACACTCTCTTGCACATATTCTTTTAAAATGTAAATGAAATTTCAAAAGCTCTTCTTCTTTCAAAAAGACCATCCGAACATCCAACCTAATTAAATAAATCAAGAGTATTTTCCTCTTCTGTGTTTTCCTACTTTCTCCCATTCCAATTCTATTTCTGGAAACGGTTGTATCCACGGTTCAAGGAAATATTTTCCCATCCCCTTTATTGGACGGCGGCCAAAATCCGAGATTTCGATTCCTGATTTAATGGTGGCCCGGAGCAGACTTATCCGATTTTCCGGTTAAAGTTTATCAGGAATTACAGATATCGCGTCTCTTCTAAGTGAAGCGTTTCGATCAATTTTCGAACAACAGTAAGTAGGATGGAAAAGGATAATGGAATCTGGGAAGGTCGTTTTAAATGATGGTTCTGATCGGAGAATTTAACGGATTCATCATTAGCGTTGTTTGGCTCCGAGAATAGATAGTTACGGTATATAGATTCTTCGTAAAGAAGAAAATGGACATCCGTTACAAATTGATTGCTATGAACGTCAGGTAGTCCTGTTTTGGCTGGCTTGTTGGTTGGATGGTTCTGATTAAAATATGAAAAATTGATGGTCGTGTACATGGGAATATTTTCTATATTTAATTATTTTTTATAAAATATTTAGAAACTGAGATAGAAATATTGTATTCCTTATATGCATAATGAAGCACAGTGAAAAAAAAAAAAGATGAAGTCTAATATGGTTGTCATTAATAGATGTTAATTGGCTATAATTGTCACTAATAAATAGATGACTATCAACCGAATTAAATAAATCAAAAGTATTTTCTCTTCTGTGTTTTTCCATTCGCGATATTATATGTATGATACGATACATTAAACATGGAATTTATATAAATATTTCTATTGGACTATTATTTACGCTTATGTCTTTCAAGTTCTGCCGTAATAACAGTAAAGTAATGAAGTCTGAATCCGAATAAAATGTTTGTCGTCAAATAACTTCATCAACACGCTATACATAAAACTCGATGTATTCAATGTATGACACGACGCATTATATATGTAAATCACATAAATTTTTTTCCATTGAACTATTATTTACACAACATGTCAAGTTATGCTGTAATAATAGTATGGCAATAAAGTCTGCATCCAAGTAAAATGCGTGTTATCCATTATTTACATCAATATATAATACATGAAACTCGAAATATTATATTGGTATGATACGTTAAATAAAGTATTTATATAAATATTTCCCTGAAATTATTAAAATTTTAAAATTTTCCTAATACTATATTCAGTGCAATTATTAAATACGTTAAATAAATTATTTAAAAATACATATGTGAACACCTAAAATCCAGATATAATATATTTTTGGTGGTGTTCGCCTTCTGCCTATATCCTTTTTTTTAGATTTAAAAAATTCGAAGAAGCCTTTCTTAGGCTTCGTTATGGAAAAAGAAACAGCCGAGTTAAAAACTAAACGTTCAGCAATTTTGAAGATTCCGCTTTTCATTTCCCTTTACACTTCCGGTTTCCCCCTATTCAGGATTCCCACTCAACAATGATCTTTTTGTTCTTTATGAAACAAATAGGATTCTGGTTCCCAATTCGGAATACTTCATTAGTTTTAAAGCAATTTCGAAATGAACCACTTGACTACACACTCTTTGAACACATCCTTTTTAAATGTAAATGCAATTTCAAAAGTCCTTCGTCTTTCAAAAGACCATCCGAACATCCAACCTAATTAAATAAATCAAAAGTATTTTCTCTTCTGTGTTTTTCCTCCTTTTGCCGTTCCAATTCGCATTTCTGAAACGGTCGCAACCACAGTTCCAGGAAAATTTTTCCCATCCTCTTTATTGGACGGCGACCAAAATCTGGGATTTCGATTCCTGATTTAATGGTGGCCCGGAGCAGACTTATCCGATTTTCCGGTTAAAGTTTATCAGAAATTACAAATATCGCGTCTCTTCTAAGTGGAGCGTTTCGATCAATTTTCTAACAACACTAAACAGGATGGAAAAGGATAATGGAGTCTGGGAAGGACATTATAAATGATGGTTCTGATCGGGGAATTTAACGGATTCATCATTACCGTTGTTTTGGCTCGAAAAGGGATTGTTACGATATAGATTTTCATGACGAAGAAAATGGATATTCGTTACAAATTGATTGCTGTTTAATAAAAGAATTTCAGGTGCATGTGTAGGCGGATGTAGTCCTGTTTTGGCTGGTTGGTTGGTTGGTTCTGATAAAATATATTATAAATAGACGGTCATGCTCTGACTGGCTGGTTTGTTGGTTGCTTCTGATTATAATATTAAAAATAGAGGGTCGTGTACGTAGACATATTTTTCATAACTATTTATTTATGTATAAAACTAATTAAACTAAAATAAAGATATTGTATTTCTTATATGAATAATGAATTAGATTGAAAAGAAATTGAATATGTCAATTATTTTTGCCTTTAATAGATAGATGTTGATTGTCATTTAGTCATTCATAGATAGACGCTGGTCATTAATAGATAAATGTTGATTATCTTTAATAAATGTTGATTGTCAATAATTGTCATTAATAGATAATAATAGAATGTAAATTGAGTAATTATGTATTATAATAGTATAATTGATATAATTTATTTAATGTATTTAATAATACGTACAATATCTTGCTTTTGGGGTTTTACATAATATACTGATTGTATTGGTTTTCTGAATATTTCCTTTTTTAGATTTAAAAATCTAAGAACACTTTCTTATTCTTCTTTACAGAAAGAAACAGCCCAGTTAAATCTAAATGTTCTACACTTTCGAAAATTCCGCTTTTTTTCCCTTCCACATCCGGTTTTCCACTGTTCGGGATTCCCCTTCAACAATGATCCTTTTGTTCTATACGGAACAAATAGTCCTTTTTCCTGGTTTAATTTGGGAGTACTTCATTAGTTTTAAAAAGCAATTTCAGAAATGAACCACTTGACAACACACTCTTTTGCGCATTCCTTTTTAAATGTAAATGCAATTTCAAAAGCCCTTCTTTCAAAAAGACCACCCGAACATCCAACCTAATTAAATAAATCAAAAAATTATTTTCCTCTTCTGTGATTTTTCCTTTCGCCATATTCTATGTATGATACGATATATTAAACATGGAATTTATATAAATATTTCCATTAAATTATTATTTATATATGTGTTTTTCAAGTTATTGTAATAGTAGTAAAGTTGTGATGTTTGAATTCGAGTAAAATGTATGCCTTTAAATATCTAAATCAACATGGGATATATAAAACCTACATTCAAAATATAAGAATTATTCTAAGTACGATACGATACGTTAATGGATATATTTATGTAAATACCTTGTTTAAATTATTATTTACACTATATTTCCTTTCAAGTGCTGCTATAATAGTAAATTATTAAAGTCTGAATCCGAATAAAATGCTTGCTGTCAAATATCTACATCATTAGGTGATACATAAAACCTATACACGAAATATTATATGTATTATACGATATATTAAATGGAATGTGCATAAATTATTTCATTAAATTATATAAAGTTTTAAAAGTTTCCTAAATTAATCATAAGAACAATTAAATACTATAATTTAACAATCATAATGTTATAATTTATTTAAAGTATTTAATAGTACATATGTAAAACCCTAAAAGCAAGATAGTATATTGATGTCTTCTGTCCATATATTTTTTTTTTAAAAATCTAAGAATCATTACTTATTTGTCTTTAAAGAAAGAAAGAATAGTTAAAAAAAAAATGTTCAACACTTCTGAAGATTCCGCTTCTAATTTTCCTTTTCCACTTCCGGTTTTCCACTCTTCATGATTCCCCCTAAACAATGATCCTTTTGTTCTTTCCGGAACAAATAGGCCTCTGGTTCCCAATTTGGAATACTTCATTAGTTTTAAAGCAATTTCGAAATGAACCACTTGACAACACACTGTCTTGCACACATCCTTTTTAAATGTAAATGCAATTTCAAAAGCCTTTCTTCTTTCAAAAAAGACCATCCGAACATCCAACCTAATTAAATAAATCAAAAGTATTTCCTCTTCTGTGTTTTTCTCCTTTTGCTGTTCCAATTCCTATTTCTGGAAACGGTTGCATCCAAAGTTCCAGGAAATATTTTTCCCCATCCCCTTATTGGACGGCGGCCAAAATCCGGGATTTCGATTCCTGATTTAATGGTGGCCCGAAGCAGACTATCCGATTTTCCGGCTAAAGTTTATCAGGAATTACAGATATCGCGTCTCTTCTAAGTGGAGCGTTTCGATCAATTTTCGAACAACAGTAAACAGGATGGAAAAGGATAATGGAATCTGGGAAGGACGTTATAAATGATGGTTCTGATCGGAGAATTTAACGGATTCATCATTACCGTTGTTTCTCTGGGAGAGGGATTGTTACGATATAGATTTTTCATGAAGTAGAAAATGGACGTTCGTTACAAATTGATTGCTGTTTAAGAAAAGAACTTCAGGTGCATGTGTGGGGGATGTAATCATGTTTTGGCTGGCTTGCTGGTTGGTTCTGATAGAAATATTAAAAATAAATGGTCTTGTACTTGTACATGGAAGTACCCTTTATAATTATTTATTTATCTACAAAAATATTTATAAAACTGAGACAGATATATTTTATTCATTATATGTGGGATGGAATAGATTGAAAAGAATATGAAGATATCTAATATTGTTGTCATTAATGGATAGTTGTTGTCATCAATTATTGTCATTTAGAAATAGATGTTAATTTTCAGTAATAGATGTATGTTGATAGGACCTGGCGGCCGAGTGGGTGAAGAAACTCGTTATCACAGGTTTCGGGGTCGCGTTCTGGCGGTACCATTGATGTTTGTAATGGTTCGGAATCCATTGTAAACCGTAGGTCCGGTCTAATACGATCGTTGAGCGTTGTGGGGCTAATGTTACTCGCGTCCGTAACATATCTTCAAGATACGCGTGCCTCCTGGGAAGTGCTAATTGAGTAGCAGCGGTGCAGCCCTTGCTTATGGCATAAATATAAACTGTCTCTATATTACCAGCAGCGTTAGAACAACAACAGATAGATGTTGATTGTCATAAATAAAACCTACATACTAAATGTACAAAATATTCTATGTATGATACCTTACATTAAACATGGAATTCACATAAATATTTCCATTAAACTATTATTTACACGAATGCTTTTCAAGTTATGTTGTAATAATAGTAATGTAATGAAGTCTGAATCCCAGTAAAATGTTTGTCTTCAAATAACTGCATCAATACACAATACATAATATTGAAATATTCTATATGTATGATACGATATATTAAAAAAGAAATTTACATAATATATATATGTGTATATAACTGTTTAAAGGAAATATCCAAGTCTTTCTAGACTATGTAATTATAATACCATAATAATATCTGAATCCGAGTAAAAATGATTATTGTCAAATATCTGCATTAATATGTAATGCATAAACCTACATACGACATATCCTATGTGTGATACGATACACTAGACATGGAATTTACTTAAGTATTTCCATTAAACTATTAGTTACACTTATGTCAATTATGTTGTAATAATGGTATAGTAATGATGTCTGAATCCGAGTAAAATGTGTGTTATCCACTATTTACATCAGTTCATACTACATGAAACTTGAAATATTATATGTATGGTATGATACGTTAAATAAGGAATTTCTATAAATATTTCGATTAATTTATTTAAAGTTTTAAAATTTTCCCAAATTAATCGTCAATGTAATTGTTAAATACATTAAAAAATTTATTTAATAATTATATGCAAATCCCTAAAAATCAAACTATGATAATATTTTGTTGCTATTGGTCTTATGCCTATTGCTTTTAGATTAAAAAAATAATCTAAGAACATCTTCTTTATTGAAAGAAACAGCCGAGTCAAAAACTAAATGTTCAACATTTTTGAAGATTCCACTTTTTAATTTCCCTTCCACATCCGATTTTCCAGGAATTTAGTGATTCCCTCTCAACAATGATCCTTTTTGTTCTTTCCGGAACAAATAGGCCTCTGGTTCCCGATTTGGGAGTACTTCATTAGTTTTAAAAGCAATTTCGAAATGAACCACTTGACAGCACACTCTTTGCTCATCCTTTTTAAATGTAAACGTAATTTCAAAAGCCCTTCTTCTTTCAAAAAGACCATCCGAACATCCAACCTAATTAAATAAATCAAAAGTATTTTCTCTTCTGTGTTTTCCTTTCTCCCGTTCAAATTCCTATGTCTGGAAACGGTTTTATCCCTCTACAGTTCCAGGAAAATTTTCCCATCTCTTATTGGACGGCGGCCAAAATCCGTGATTTCGATTCCTGATTTAATGGTGGCCCGAGCAGACTATCCGATTTTCCGGTTAAAGTTTATCAGAAATTACAGATATCGCGTCTCTTCTAACTGAGTGTTTCGATCAATTTTCGAATAAACACTAAACAGGATGGAAAAGGATAATGGAGTCTGGGAAGGACGTTATAAATGATGGTTCTGATCGGAGAACTTAACGGAATTCATCATTACCGTTGTTTTGGCTCTGAGAGGGATTGTTACGATACATAGATTTTTCATGAAGAAGGAAATAGACGTTCGTTACAAATTGATTGCTGTTTAATAAAAGAACTTAAGGTGCATATGTGGAGGCTGTAGTCCGGTTTTGACTGGTTGGTTGGTTGTTTCTGATAAAAGTATTAAAAATAGATGGTCTTGAACAGGGGCATATCTTTTCATAATTATTTATTTATCTACAAAAATATTTATAAACTGAGACACAGATATTGTATTCTTTATCTGTATAATGAAGTAGATGGGAAATAAGTTGAGTATATGCTAATTATTGTAGTCATTATTGTAGTCTTTAATCGATAGATGTTGATTGCCATTAATAGATAGTGTAATAGATATTGATTGTCCTTAATAGATAGTTAAATATATCCCATTGGCAAATATCATTTTTTTTTTTTTTATTTAGTGAAAGTTTTACGTATCATCATTTATAAAAGGTGACCTCTTAAAAGGATTATATATTATAATATATTTATATTATTTGAATTCTGTATATTTCCTTTTTTAGATTTTAAACTCTAAGAACTCTTTATTATACGTAAAATATTAAAAACAAAATATTATAATATATTGATGTTATTGGTCTTCTGCCTACTTCCTTTTTAAAAAATGAAAGAACCTAAAATACATATATAAAAGTACTAAAAGGAAGATATCATACTATATTGATGTTATTGGTATTCTGTCTATTTCCTTTTTAAATTTAAGAACCGTTAATTATTCTTCTTTATAGAAAGAAATCGCCGAGTTGAACATTTAGTTTTAACACTTTTGAAGATTCCGATTTTAATTTCCTCTTCCCTTTCGGTTTTCCACTATTTAGTGATTCCTCTCAACAATGATCCTTTTGTTCTTTCCGGAACAAATAGGCCTCTGGTTCCCAATTTGGAATACTTCATTAGTTTTAAAAGCAATTTCGAAATGAACCACTTGACAACACACTCTCTTGCACACATCCTTTTAAATGTAAATGCAATTTCAAAAGCCTTTCTTCTTTCAAAAAGACCATCCGAACATCCAACCTAATTAAATAAATCAAAATTATTTTCCTGTTCAGTGTTTTTCCTTTCGGCCATTCCATTTCCTATTTCTGAAAACGGTTGCAACCACAGTTCCAGGAAAAAATTTTCCCATCCCCTTCTTGGACGGAGGCCAAAATCCAGGGATTTCGATTCCTGATTTAATGGTGGTCAAGAGCAGACTATCCGATTTTCCGGTTAAAGTTTATCAGAAATTACAGATATCGCGTCTCTTCTAACTGGAGCGTTTCGATAAATTTTTTTGAATAACACTGAAACAGGATGGAAAAAGGATAATGGAATCTGGAAGGACGTTATAAATGATGGTTCTGATCGGAGAACTTAACGGATTCATCATTATCGTTGTTTTGGCTATGAGAGGGATTGTTACGATATAGGTTTTTCATGAAGAAGAAAATGGACATTCGTTACAAATTGATTGCTGTTTAATAAAAGAACTTCAGGTGCATGTGTGGGGGGATGCAGCCCTATTTTGGCTGGCTGGTTGCATCTGATAAAAATATATTAAAAATTGATGATCATGATGTACATGGGAATATTTTCCATGTTTAATTATTTATCTTCAAAAAATATTTAGAAACTGAGATATTTGATACAGTGTTCCTTATATGTATAATGAAGTAGATTGAAGTAATATTGAAACAATATTAGTAGATACCTAATATTGTTGTACTAATATAGAAATGTTGTTTTTCATTAAAATATAGATGTTGATTGACATTGATAGTTGATTATCATTGATAGATAGATGTTGATTTGACATTGATAGTTGATTATCATTGATAGATAGATGTTGTTTGACATTGATAGTTGATTATCATTGATAGTTGATTATCATTGATAGATAGATGTTGATTGTCGTCAATAAATGTTGATTGACATTAATAATAGTTGATTGTCATTGATAGATAGATGTGGATTGTCATTGATAGTTTATTATCATTGTTATATAGATGTTGTTTGACATTGATAGTTGATTATCATTGATAGATAGATAGATGTTGATTGTCAGCAATAGATGTTGATTGACATTAATAGTTGATTGTCATTGATAGATAGATGTTGATTGACATTGATAGTTGATTATCATTGATATATAGATGTTGATTGACATTAATAGTTGATTATCATTGATAGATAGATGTTGTTTGACACTTGATAGTTGATTATCATTGATAGATAGGTGTTGATTGTCATTAATAGATGTTGATTGTCATTGATAGATAGATGTGATTGTCATTGATAGATTATCATGATTGATGTTGATTGACATTGATAGTTGATTATCATTGATAGATAGATGTTGATTGTTTGACATTGATAGAGTTGATTGTCACATAGATAGATGTTGATTGGCATTAATTGTTGATTGTCATTGATAGATAGATGTTGATTGCCATTGCCAAATATTAGTTTTTTACCATGTATGTTTGACAGATAGTATCATTCTGAATGGATAAGGTTTTGAAAGAAACACACACAAAAAAAAAAAAAGATAGTTGATTTTCATTGAATATCAGATTTTATTATTTTGCAATTTTGCAATAAATTAATAGAATGGATATTTTAATTTTAGTTGATTTTCATTGAACATAAAAAGAATAAATAGCTGTAGCTTTGTTTAGGTTGGCATTGATATTTCAGATTAAAATCATTGAAAATAGATGTTGATTGAACATTGATATTTTTCTTATTAATTGTTTATCTACAAAAATAATTTGAAACTAAGATGATAGTTGATTATCATAATGAAATAGACAGAAAATGATTAGATGTCAAATATTGTTGTCATTGTCCTTGATTACTGATAGATAGATGTGATTACCATTAGTTAATGCATTGTTTATTAAATTGAATATTCAACATCTCCAACAATGAAACCAAATTTACATTTTCATTCTGAATTTTTAAAGTTTCAAAAAGAAAATCTATTACATAAAACAAAAAAATTTTTTCATTTGTGTTGAATATTTTTTTATTTCCCATTGCTTGCAATTTTGCATATAAACTGAATCTCCAATGTATCAGGAGGTGTTTCTTGGTTTAATAATACCCTTTCAGGTTCAAAATTATTATGATTTTAAACAAGCGTGAACATATCATCCGGAATAAATAGCTGTAACTTTGTTTAGGTTGGCCGGTTAGAGGTTCTATTAAAAATATTAAAAATGGATGATCGTGAGCATAGGCATATTTTTTTCTTAATTAATTGTTTATCTACAAAAATAATTTGAAACTAAGATAGAGATTTAGTTATTTTCGTAACAAAATATGCATAATGAAATAGATTGAAAATAAGATGTAGATGTCAAATATTGTTTGTCATTCATTACTGGTCATTAATAGATAGATGTTGATTACCATTAGTTAATGAATTGTTGTGATTGGATTAATAGATACTTTGGCTCCGTTGAATATCTTACAACATCTCCAACAATGAAACCAAATACTTACATTTTATTTGTCCTTTTAAAGTTTCAAGTCCAAAATCTATCATTCAGGTAAAAATGCCAACCCTTTCATTCACCCACCCAAGTACTGACAGCGCCCTATGATGCTTTATTTCGGTTGTATTGCCGGTATATAAACTGGCAATTTTTCATGTTTGAACAGGATAGTAAGGACTTTTTATACATAAGCCTTTATAGGTTCAAAATTGATGATATGATTTTAAAATACAATGATGTTTTGTTATCAACGGAATAAATATGTCTTTCGGTCTGAAAATACAGAATTGTTATAGATTTAGGATAAGGATCCGAATTGTCATAGGAACAAATATATTGTTCTATTATTATTCCATAAATTGTTATCGAATTGTTATTGGAATAAATGTATCATTCGATGTGATTCCAGAAAGCTTCAGTAATTTAAATTTATTTCGAATTGAACCACTTAACAACACATTCTCGCACTCTTTTTTAAATGCAAATCTTATCTGGAAAACGTTGTTTCAAAAACGTCATCGAACAGGTAATCGAATTAAATGCATCGAATAGATTTTCCAAGACTTTTTTTTTTATGATTCCAATTCCTATTTCTGGAAGGGTTACATTTTTCTGCAATTAGAGAACTGTTCAAATCCATGTTGGACTTTGGCCGAAGTCCGGAATTCGATTCCCGATTTAATGATATCGCAGAGCAGAATATCCGATTTTCCGGTTAGAGTTTATCAGAAATTAGAGATATTGCTTCTAAGTAGAACACTTCGGTCAAATTTCGAATAACGCTTAACAGGATGTAAAAGGATAATGGAATTTGGGAAAACATAATAACTCATGGTTGATATCGGAGAACTTCTCGTATTCATCGTTACCATTATTTTACCACAGACAATTTGTAATATATAGATTTTTCCTGAAGAGGAGAACGGATTTTCGCTACAAATATTGTGGTTATAATAGGTAAAATAATTTGAGTGCAGATGGAATGCCTGGCGTTGAGCTGGGAAAACCTCATATTAAAAGATTGTAAAAACATGGCAATTTTTCATATTTTGAACAGGATAGTGACTCTTTATACATAAGCATAATTATAAATAGAAGTGATGATATGCATGATTTATTTTATAATACAAAGTAAAGTTCAATAGTTTTAAATAGTGTGTATTATGTTTATATGAGGTAAAAATACTAATCATCCGTTTTGATGTATAACTATTATGTACCCAATATTGGAGTAAATAGGGGCCTGAATGGCCGAGTGGCAAAGCGCTGTGCCGTTCGGTAACACAGTTTCGGGTTCGAATCCCGGCGATACCATGTGTGTTTGTAGTGGGTAGGAATCGACTTTAAGCCGTGGGTCCCGGTCTAACAGGATCGTTGAGCGTTGCGGAGGTATTGTTACTCCGCGTCCGTAGCTTATCTTCAAGCAACACGAACCTGCAAAGTAGTGCTAAATGAGTAACGTCAGTGCCTTGAAGCAGAGCCATCGCTTGCCTTGAAGCATCAGAGACAACTGTCTAAGCGTTTGCCAGCTGCATTAGAACAAAAAAATTATTGGAGTAAAAGTGAACCAAGCTTTAATTTGTATAATCAAAAATCTCGAATAAATCAGAGTTAAACAAATCGTCATCAAATAAGATTTTGTTTGATTTATTGATCTACCGTCATTTTATGCCCACTTTAGGATAGCTAGACCGGGACATACAGTTAAAGTATATTGCGAACCACTAACAAACATCCATGTCACAGACTGGAGACGAGTTTTGGGTTTTCTGCTTAGAAGTGGAGTCTTTCTTAATCTGTAATCATCTGTCTTTAAATGTGTTAAATATTTCTACTTGTAAGCGTGCGATGTTTGTGCGTTTGTCAATAAATCTGTAAGTTCTCAAAAATGTGCATCATGTATATCAATCCAACCACACCCACTTGCAATCTGGTTGTCCAATCTGCACACTTTAACTTAGTGTGTAAAGTCAGTTTTAAAACAATAAATCTGTAGTTAAATTATTTAAAAAAAAAAATTTGAAGAATTTTGTGGTTGGTGTAAGCCATTAAACATGCTATTTACTGTTTTGTTTTTTTAAAACCTGTGAAGGTGACAAAAACAAATTTTGATTTACATGAAAAAAAAATCATCAAATATAATTATATAATTTTAAAAATATAAAATATATACACTTTTCAAAGTGAAAAAATTAAATCATATAAAATAAATAAAAATATGGACAGAACAAAAAAATCACTATCGCTTACTAATTCAACATTTGTCACGAAATTTAAAAAAACTAAAATCAATTTGTTATGTATAACTCGAATTCAAAGTTAAAACATTTTTTTTTTTTAAATATTCTAATCCAATTTATTTAGCGAAACAAATTTCTTTATACCGAAAACTTGCCTCCTCTTCATTATTGATACCAAAAAAGCGAATTTTTTCAGAGGCCACAAAAACCTCTTAAGTTTAGAAATCGGTTCTTCCTAAGCGCATAAAATTCCAGGAAAAAAATTCCATGAATAGAAGCATTGTGGGTAGTTTATTTTATTGTGGTACCTTTCACTTTTCGCGGGAACTCATTAAATTTTTCCGCTCCGGGTTTTTCTAATGTATATTTCATGAGCAGGAAGACTTTTTGTATGCCCTAATGAATACGAAAGATGTTTAAAAAATAGTTTTCTTCGTATGATTTTTTTTTCCCCACATAGCTTTCGCCTCCGTGTTATCACATCTTTTTATAGCCCCACTTTCTTGGAAACATACTGAATAAAAATGTATTTGTTTTAAGAAGAAATCATTCATTTCAAAAACTACTTTTTTTTCCCTCTTATTGATATTTTTTTATTATATTTTGTGAAGTTATTATACAAGATTTATAAGGAAGAAAAGGTGGCATTGTCCTATTCTATTTTTAATCTTTCAAGCAAAAATTTTGAACTTCAAATTTTTCGAATTTTTTTTTTTGATATTATTAAAAGCTGTTTAATATAATATATAGATATATGTCAAATAATATAACAATTACAAATAATAATAAAAGTTTGAATATTTCGTGTTTTTTTTTTTTTATTTTAGTATCATTTAATTTGTTTAGTAAATAATAACTATTACAAATAGTAAAAAACGTCAAAAGCCTGTATTTTTTTTTTCATTTAGTTTCATTTCATTTAATTTGTCTGGCAAATGAAAACTATTAAAAAATTGCTGAGATTCATTACTTTTTATTTCGTTTCACTTAATTTATTTAGTAAATAATAATTATTACAAATAATGAAATTAGAAAGGTTTGGTATTTGATTTATTTAGTTTCGTTTCATTTAATTCGCTTAGCAAATAATAACTATAACAAACGATAAAATAAATAACGAGGAAAGGTATTTATAGCATTAGTTGGCTTACAGACCTTCAAATGATGATTAAATATATTTCGTGCACCCTGCGCATAACTGAGTATCAGGTTTTCGGCTTAGAAGTCCAATCTTTCCACGAATCTCTAATTATTTGTCTTTAAATATGGTAAATAACGGTAAATATGGTAATAATGTGTGTGGTCGTTCATGTGCAAATACAGCGGTGAGTTCTCAAATTGACTCAAGTATCTCAACAGAACCCCACCCATTTACGATCTGGTTGCCTAACCTGCAAACTACATCACTACATACTAAGTAAATGATTTTTAGTAAAGGTAAATCTGTAGTCAAATTCTTTCAAAATGTTTGTGATTGGTGTAAGTCGTTAACATGCAATGTGGTGTTTTGTTCTTTTTAAGCTTTTAAAGGAAAAAAATCATTAACTAATGAACAACGTCGACTTACATAAAGGTCCTCATTAAATTTTATACAATTTAAAAACGGAAAAAAACTTGACGCTTTTTTCAAAGTGAATAATTAGATCCTTTAAAATAAATAAAAATAAGTAAAAAAAGAAAAAAAAAGTTATAAATAAAAGTTAATTATAAATACAATTTAATAAATAAAAGTTAATAATAAATACGATTTAATAAATAAAAGTTAATAATAAATAAAATTTAGTAAATAAAAGTTAATAATAAATACAATTTACTAAATAAAAGTTAAATAATAAATAAAATAAAAAATCACTATCGATTACTAATTCAACATTTGTTTCGAAATTTAAAAAAAAACTCAATTCTTTTTATATATATAACTGAAATTCTAAGCTAAAACATTTTTTTTTTTAAATATATTCAAAACCAATTTATTTAGTGAAACAAATTTCTTTTATACCAAAAACTGCCTTCTCTTCACTATTGATGCCAAAAAACGAATTTTTTTTCAGAGGCCACAAAAACCTCTTAAGTTTAGAAATCGGTTCCTTCTAAGCGCATAAAATTCCAGGAAAAAATTCCATGAATATAAGCATTGGTAGGGAGTTTATTTTATTGTGGTACCTTTCACTTTTCCGGGAACTCATTAAATTTTTCGCTCGGGTGTTTCTTATGTATATTTCATGAGCAGGAAGACTCTGTATGCCCTAATGAATACGAAAGATGTTTAAAAATAGTTTTCTTCGTATGATTTTTTTCCTCCCACGTAGCTTTGGCCTCTGTGTTATCACAAGTTTTTATAGCCCCCACTTTCTTAGAAACATACTGAATAAAAATGTATTTGTTTTAAGAAGAAATCATTCCTTTCAAGAAATAGTTTTTTTTTTATATATTTCTTTATTATATTTTTCAGGTTATAATATAAGATTTAAGGAAGAAAAAAGGTGGTAATGTCATATTCTATTTCTAATCTTTCAAGTAGACATTTTGAACTTCAAATTTTCTTTTGATATTATTAAATCCTTTCTAATATATATATATATATAAATTAAACAAGTATACATATATATATATATATATATGTATATATATATATATGAACGATTATACACACGTATATTATATATATATATATACCAAGAGCCAAACATTATGACCACCTGTCAATAACGAGTTGGCCCACCTTTGGCGCGCGACACAGCTTCAACTCGCCTTGGCATGGATTAATACCACCACCTAATACCAGTTAAATACCACTTCCACCTGATCACGTGCCTTCCACGTCATCCAGGCGAGTTCATTGCAAAATGTAGGGGTGTCATAATGTTTTGGCTCTTGAGTGTATATGTTGAGTATATATGTATTGATTATTGATACCTATTATTGGTATTATTTTTATAATATTACATATAAAATATGGCTGTTTCTCATATCATTTACCCATCAAGCTTTCTTTTATAAATTTATAATTTGTTTAGTAATAATAACTATTACAAATGATAAAAATTAACACTTTGTATTTGATTTATTTAGTTTCGTTTCATTTAATGTAGTTAGTAAATAACAACTACTACAAATAAAAATCCAATATTTGGTTTTTATTTATTTTCGTACAATTTAATTTGTTTAGTAACAATAACTAATACAAATTATAAAAGAAAATTGCCAACAGTATTTAATTTATTTATTTAGTCATGTACAATTTAATTTTTTAAATTAGTAATATTTAGTAATTAATAACTATTATATATAATAAAAAAATGGTCAAGAATCGGTATTTTTATTTATTTATTTTTATTTTATTTGTTTAGCAACTAATAATTATTAAAAATAATAAAAAATTGTCAAGATATTTTTATTATTTAGTTTTTGTTCCATTTCATTTGTTTAGCAAATAATAACTATTGGAAATAATAAAAAAATGTGAAGTTTCTGAATTTTATTTATCGAGTTCGTTCCATTTAATTTGTTTAGTAAATAATAACTATTACAATAATAAAGAAATTGCCAATATTTGGTGTTTTTATGAGAATTACAATTACATTATGCCTTTATGGATATATAATGTAAATATACTGTTAAAGATCTTTTGATATATAATTACGTTTCCTAAAAATCGTTTGTTGCAATATCATGAAAACAGAACGATTTTATTATCTTAACTGTAAATAAAAATACAAACGATAATTTGAAAACTTCAGATGATTTTCATATAGAATAATGAAGAAAGAAGAAGAATTTCAAATAATTATTGCTGTGTATAACTTAACACCTGTCGTGAATAAAAAATTAATAATTTTTTCAATCTATTATGCACTTTGCTTATTTGTATAATTACGATTAAGGAGATATCTAACTGTGAAAGTTCTGAGAAATATTCAAAATCGCAAATGTGCATTTCTTATTTTCCAGAATACTGTAGAAATTGGAAAATATGACTTTTAGAAAATAATAATAACTTTTAATGAGCCCTATATATTTCAATATTTAAGTTTAAATCATTAGATTATTATTCCTCCTCTGCAACATATATTTTAAAATCAATTAAATTAAACATTTAAATAGACATTATATTTTAAAATCATATAAATTAATCCTCTAAATAGTTTTTATATTTTTAAAACAGTTTAAATTAATCATTTAAATAATCATATTTTAAAACCGTTTAAATTAAACATTTAAATAATCATATTTTTAAACCGTTTAAATTAATCATTGAAATAATCATATTTTAAAACCATTTAAATTAATCATTTAAATAATCATTTTAAAATCGTTTAAATTAATCATTTAAAATCATATTTTAAAATCGTTTAAATTAATCATTTAAATAATCATATTTTTTTTAAAATCATTTAAATTATCATTATATTTTGAACTCATTGATATATAATTATTTAAATAATCATAATATTCTAAACTCATTTATATTATTCATATAAATAATCATATTTTAAACTCATTTATTTTAATTTAAATAATCATTATATTTCAAAATCATTTAAATTCCTCATTTAAATAGTCACAAAATTTTAAAAAATAATCCTTTAAAACTAGGAGAAATGCAGATGTAGTATTAGTAAATGCTGTCGAAATTGAAAAGATTTCGAAATTCCTCAGAAAACAGTATTATTATAGCAATAAAAAATTACATTTAGAGAAAACCATTTGATTGTTAAATATAACTTAATATTTTACTTTAATGAGTTCATTCGTAGACAGTACGAGTTCAAAACCAAATAAAAATATTAAAAATACGCAATTATGAATGAAAAACAATTATCGTATAAAAGTTCTCAAAATACAACTCATTATTTTTAAATTAATCTTAAAAAACAACTTAAAGATTATGTATGACAACGATAATCAATAACGACAGTAATAACAAACGATTTTTCAAAATAATTAATAACAAATGATTTTTCAAAAATAATTAATAACGAAAGTATTTGACAACAGATAATTATTTCATAGGTTTTTTTTTCTTCAATTTTCAATAAATTTACACAAAAGCTGCAAAATTGTATGATTTATTTAATTTATTTTTTTTGCAATTGTTTTCTCACTATAGGAATCTGAGTTGTAATCGAAGGCAACATCATTAATTATGTAACCTACTTAATTAATTCAGTCTTAACTTCTGCAAATGTGGAATATTTAAGTGATGTTAAATTTAAAACATGTTAAATTTTATCAATCTATCATTCACGATGAATTAAATGATATTGAAGTAGAAAGAAAAAAGAAAATGTAAGCGAGGTATTAAAATCGCATTCATCAATTCTGTAATTCGTATTATTAATCATTTTTATTTCAAAGTGGGATCTTTAAACTTTGTATTTATAAACCAAAAACAGATTACAAAATTTCAAATTCCATATTGTATTGTTGAAGTTCTAAATAATTTTTCGTTAAAAAAAAATAAATAACTTGTTCTCCAAAAATTATTTAGAACATTTTCTACAAAAATTATTTAGAACATTTTCACCAAAAATTATTTAGAACATTTTCACCAAAAATTATTTAGAACATTGTCTTAAAAAATTATATTGAACTTTTTTCTCCAAAAAAATTATTTTGAACTTTTTCTTCAAAAAATTATTTTGAGCTTTTTCTTCAAAAATTATTTTGAACTTTTTCTTTCAAAATTATTTTGAACTTTTTCTTCAAAAATTATTTTGAACTTTTTTTCTTCAAAATTATTTAGAACTTTTTTTTTCTTCAAAAATTATTTAGAAATTATTTTTCAAAAATTATTTAGAACTTTTTTTCTTCAAAAATTATTTAGAAATTATTTGGAACTTGAAATTCTTCTAGAACTTAGGCCTCCAAACTACAGCACGAGCGCCAATACCGGCCCGCGAGTGCCATCAACGCACTGTTTATTTTGATTATATTACTCTAGTTCTGCTATTCGCTACAAAATGGCGCTGATTTGAAATTTCAATTTATATTGCTAAAGTTATTTTTTTCCCTCAAAATTATATAGAACTTTTTCTTCAGAAATTATTTTGAGCTTTTTCTCAAAAATTTAGAACTTTGCTTCAAAAATTATTTAGAACTTTGAATTATGTAGAACTTGAAATTATTCTAGAACTTGGGTTTCCCTACTACTCCATGAGTCAATACCGCCTGCGTGTGCCTTTTAATCCGGTTCACACACACAGTTTATTTTGATCCCATTGTAAAATTTACAGTGTAAAATTCTCTAGCTTTGCTACTCGCTACAAAATGGTGATGTTGACTTTGATTTCTTTGATTTGATTTTTTGATTAATACTTTTTCGTAATTCAGCTGTTTCCCACAAAATGAAGTATTTGATTTCTCTTCTTCTAATTCATTTGACGCTAAGTTCAAATGCTTTTAAAGAACTATTCAAAACATAACATTGCCTCTGAAGTAATGTTAATTTAAGAAACTATTTTGTCTTTCAAGATAAAATTGGCATCTAAAATTAAAAAAATATTTTTAGTCGTTTTAAAGTATGCATCATTTGAAATAAAATAATTCGAAAAAGACATTTACATAATATTTTTCGGGGGCCTGAATGGCCGAGTGGCTAGCGCTCTGGCGCTCGGTACCACAGGTTTCGGGTTCCAGTCCCGGCGGTGCCATGGATGTTTGTAGTGGTTCGGAATCCACTTAAAACCTTAGGTCCCGGTCTAATAGGATCGTAGAGCGTTGCGGGGGCATTGTTACTCCGCGTTCGTGGCTTAGCTTCAAGTTACACGCGCTCCCTGGGTAATGCAAAGTGAGTAACGTCTGTGCAGCGCTTGCCTTAAGGCATCCAAGACCAAGCTCTCTAAGTGTTTGCCAGCTGCATTAGAAAGAAAAAAATAATAATATTTTTCTCTCATTAAATTTCTGAAACTTTCTTTTTCTAGATGATGTCTTAAGAAAAGTAACATTTATATATATGAAATTTAAAAAATTCAATATGGATTTGCATTATCAGATTCTTTTCAAAATGGAAATTACTTTAATTTAAATTTTAATTACTTTATTCGATTTCAAAAAGACTAATACTATTAAATCAATACATATTATTAGTATTATATACATATTATTAATATACTATTGCATAGTAATACTGGTCTCTGAAAGTAAGACCAATTATTTTTTTTTTCGAAAGCTCTTTATTTATTCTTCCAAATTTATTTCACTTCCTTTAAAGCGCGTTGCGATTCACGTTGAATCTCTTCAATCGATTCAAAACGGTTTGGCGAAGCATTTGCGGAGAATCAATGCAGTGTGAGCTGGCGCATTCAGTGTTTTCAATACCAATCGAGATTTGACGCGTTTGAGGCTCAAAAATGGAATTGACTGATCCTTTAGAAATGCCAATATCATCAGCAAGGTCTCTAATTGTAAATCGGTGGTTTGCAAGCACCAAATCTTTAATTTTTTCGTTGGTTGAGGTTGATGGTCTCCCAGAGGGCTCTTCATCTTCAACGCGTTCTCTGACTTCTTTGAACTGTTTATACCACTTGTAAACATTAATTTCCGATATAGAAATTCTCACCGAATGCCTTCTGCAACATTCTAATACGTTTCTGCAAACAAAATAGCTGCAATCAGTTTTAGTGTCTCACAAAAGCCTAGCTTAACTCAAACACTAATGAATATTTTGACGTTAAATTTCGCACAGATGTCAAGGACAGTGCCAGCAATCTAAAAAAGATAAAAAAAATTGAAATTCCAAAAAGCCTCGAGAATTTTAAATTGGAAATTGGACTTATTTTTTTTTGGTCACAGAACTATTGGTATTGATACAAATGCTATTCCTACAACGAGTTCAATTTCTTAAAATAATAAATTTAAAAATATGTGCATATTTCTCTCACGTTTGCATGTTTTTAAATTTTATTTTTAATATGTTTTTTTTTTTTTTACTTCGACGTGAAAATATATTGGAGTGCTAGAACTTTGCTGATGAGACATTGATTTTTTGTCTTATTATTTTCTATGTGTGTTTTACATTGTTTTGATACCGTAAGAATTTGTCAGTTCTCTTGGCATTTGAAATAAAATTTACAAATGTCTCACAATATATTTTAAAATTTTAAGAGACGGAAAAAAAAAAAAAAACTTGAAAGAGACAAGAAACAAGGAAAATAGAGATTAAGAAACAAAATTAGAAATCACAATATTTAATAAGAGGAAGAAACGAATATAAAAAATCCCGTTTGATAGAATATTCGTCAAGAAATTATTACTTTTTGTTAAAAATATTGGAAATTTTCTATCGCATTTATCATTAAATTTCCATAATTTAAGGGAAACTTATAATATGGCGATGATCCTATTATATCACTTGTTAAACATATATATAAATAAAAAGTTTGATAAATTTCTTAATTATCTTCAATAAAACCTAATAAAATAATTGAATATTTTAACTGCTTATCAATTATTATTACCATGCTTTCAAATTTCTGGAAAATTTCTTTACACATAAGACACTGTGAATATGCAATGCACCTATGAACATCTGCATCCCTTCTCACATAACACTCTATACTTCCATTATCAGAAAATACAGTTAAAAAAATGCATTCTTTAGCTGTTTATGCAAAATCTATTCAATTCATCATTTAAAACATTTATACATATTATTTATATACATATATACTGCCTCAAAAGTATTCTGAAATTTTGCAATAATGTATATGGAATGATTAAGAAACAAAATTAGAAATCAAAATTTTATTAATAAGAAAAAACGAATATAGAAAATTAGTTTGGTACAAAAATTATTTTTTTGTCTTCTAAATTATTTTGTGGTCTAAAAACTATTATTTTTGATTAAAAATATTATTTACATTTGATGTTATTATATTTTTATTGTTAAATTTCCATCTTTTAAGGACTATAAAGGTACACTTGACGATATGGTGATTCGAGAAGGATCAAATATATATACTTAAAAAATAATATTGCTAAATTTCTAATTCTTTTTCAATAAAAAACTATTAATTATTCATTTGTTAAAAAGGAGGATGATTGAATGTTATCAGAGATTCAACACAGTGTGATGAAAAGTTTACACATAACAAGAGTGCATATGCAATGCACCTATTACCCAATAACACATTATGCATACCTTCTCACATAACACTCCATGCCACCATTATCACACCATGCATCTAACAAACTCCATTCTTCAGCTGTATATACAAATCTATTCAATCCATTATTCACAACATTAAATCTATCAAAATCTTCAGTCACTCAAATTCCCGCAAAGAGCCATTACTTCAATTGGCACCAGGTCCTCCACCAACACAGTCCCTGGATGGCCTAGGGACATCATAGATCAGTTCTGCACGGAACAATGTTCGGACGGTAGACGTTAATATAGGGGAAGGGGGCTCGCAGAATGTCATATATCATTCCACAGTTTGACATCTCTGGGGATTTTTCACGTCGCGAGCTGTCCAGCGGATAAGTGTCCTGCTGTTGTGTCTCCAGGATAAGGCGGAGGCTTTGTGTATGTTTGTGTGTTGTCTTTTCTGAAGGACAGAAATGTCTATTGTTGTGGTTTAATAATTAGATGATGAAGTTAGTGTGATATTTATTAAAAAGTCGACTACCAAATTCTATGCATCAAGCCTGTTTTTTGCATTTTAAATATGCAACATGGGTAAAAATACATCTTCTCAAATGTGATTTTATTTACAGATATTTTTAACATTGCATTCATAGATTTCTTGCTCAACATGACAAAATTTCATTTAAATAAACATTAATTTGTCACTTGGTTTTTATTGGGTACGTTTTAAAATTCTAGGGCTCTGGCGCAAGATGCCAGTGGTTTCGAGTTCGAGTCCCAGCGGTGCAGTCGATGTCTGTAGTGGTTCGATTCCACTTTAAACCGTAGGTCCCGGTCAAATATGACTCTTGTCCATAGGGCTGCTAACCTTACCCCTAAAAGATAACATCTCCTCTTACAAGCAGGCATACGGCCGTGGTCCAACTTGATTGTAGTGCCAGGGGGTTTGTTTAATTCAACATCATTTATCCCATCTTTTAATGCAAGACTTAAATTGTAGTGATTTAAAAACTGACATATATATATATATATATATATATATATATATAAAAATAATATTGATACATTTCTTAATTATCTTCTATATAAACATATAATCATTATCCTCTAATAAAACAATTGAATAATTAATTGTTTATCCAGTTATCACACAATGCATTCAACATTATGTGCTAACAGTTCATACATAAAACACTGTGCATATTCATTGCACCTATTACCGCACTTGCATCCCTTCTCACATAACACTTTATGGCCTACATTACCCCACTAAGCCTCTAACAAAATCAATTCTTTAGCTGTTTATGCAAATTCATTCACTCCATTATTCACAACATTAGACCGAAAAGTCTCCCCATCACTTTGCCAGACATCCCTCTCCCAGAAGAAATCCTCAGCACTCTCAAATTCGCGCAAAGAGCCCTTACTTCAATTTGACACCAGGTCTTCCGCAACACCAGTCCCTCGGATGTCCTAGGGACACCAGAGTACAGTTTTGCACGGAACAATGCTCGGACGGCAGACGTTAATATAGGGGAGGGGGGGGCCTGGCAGAATGTCATATATCATTCCGCAGTTTGACGTCTCTGGGGATATTTTACGTTCGCGAGCTGTCCAGCGGGTAAGTGCCCAGTTGTTGCGTCTCCAGGATAAGGGGAGGCTTTGTGTAGGTGTATGTTGTCTCTTCCAAAGGCTAGAAATGTCTATTGTTGGGATTTTATAGTTCGATGGTGAATTCAACATGAACTTAATGGGATAGTTTGTGCATCAACACAAGAAACATTTGTTTGCAATGGATATTAATAAATTATTTGATTTTACTTCGTGTATTTTAAAATTAATATTTCAGTTTTTTCAAAGCGTTTCTTTCATATCATCTTAAAATAATCAAAACATTTATATATTTTATTATTTATATTTATTTTTTATATTATTTTCATAAGATCATAAAAATGTTCTATCATCATAAAAGGTATTTATCAATCTTCAAAATTTTATAACAAACAAAACAAATGGAAGTAATGGAAACAATGGATGGAAACAAAATAAAATATTTTCACGTATAATAAATTAAAATTCTTCAAAAGAATTTATTATTATCATATGTGAAGAGAACTATAGATAAAATGAAACACAACATAGAATATATATATAAATAAAAGTAATATTAATTAATTTCTTTATAAAAACTGATAATCATTCTCCTCTGATAAAAGTGGTCTAATGGCCAAATGGATAGTTCTGGTTTGGAATCAACGTTAATTTTACGGGCCATTCGTACTTCAAGTTTGCAGAAAATATGACCGAAGAGCGACAAACCAAACCTTTTATGAAACAATTTAATAATTAGTTGTTTATCAATTGTTATCACGCAATACTTTCGGCATAGTGTAATAAAAGTTCACGCATAAGACGCTGTGCATATGCAATTCACCCGTTACCACATATGCATCCCTTTTCGCATGCCTCCATTATCACACCACGCACCTAACAAAATCCATTCTTTAGCCATTTATGCAAATCTATTCAATCCATTATTCAAAACATTAAACCGAAAAGACTCCCCATCACTTTACCAAACATCCCTCTCCCAGAAGAAATCCTCAGCACACTCAAACACTCGCAAAGCGCCATCACTTCAATTTGACACTAAGTCCTCCACCAACACTAGTCCCTGGATGGTCCTAGGGACATCCAGAGTGCAGTTCCGTACGGAACAATGCTCGGACGGCAGACGTTAATATACGGGGAAGGGGCTCGCAAAATGTCATATATCATTCCCCAGTTTGACGTCTCTGGGGATATTTTACGTCGCGAGCTGTCCGTCGGATAAGTGCCCTGTTGTTGTGTCTCCAGGATAAGGGGAGGCTTTGTGTACGTGTCTGTTGTCCTTTCTAAAGGACAGAAATGTCTATTGTTGTTTTTTAATAATTGGATGGTGAATTCAACATGAAGTTAGTGTGGTAGATATTTAAAGTCGACTACCATATTCTATACATCAAGCCTGTTTTTATTTTCAAATATGCAACATTTATAAAAACATATTTTTACTGACGTTTTCTTTATTTAAAGGTATTTTAAAGTGTATGATCCATTTTATACTTATCATTCGTTCAAAAGAGAAACTTTCATATAAAATTAACACTAATTTGTCATTTGAATTTTATTGAGTGTGTTTAAAAATTGATATGAAGGTAATTTTTGCAACATAACGTTTTGTCAATATCAAGGCAGATGTTCTGACTTTAATATTAAATTTATTGGCTTTCGTAATATAAAGAAATTATTTCATCAAATCTCTCAAAATATTTTATAAAGATGAATTATGTTTTTTTTTTTGCAATATCTTCAGTACAAACTGATAATCATGCTCCTTAAAAAAAAATTGAATAATTAGTTTTTTTCAATCGTTATCACGTATGCATTCAACATGGTATGATAACAGTTCGCACATAAAACACTGTGTATGTGCATAATTCACCTGATATCTTCTATGCTTGCCTTCTCATATAACAATCTAAGCCTTCATTATTTCCTGAAGCACCTAACAAAAATCCAATCTTCAGCTGTTTATGCAAATCCATTCAATCCATTGTTCAAAACATTAAACCGAAAAGACTCCCCCATCGCTTTACCAGACATCCCTATCCCAGAAGAAATCCTCAGCACACTCAGATTCGCGCAAAAGAGCCTTTACTTCAATTGACACCAGGTCCTCCCCAACACCAGTTCCTGGATGGTCCTAGGGATACCAGAGTGCAGTTCCGTTAATAATGCTCGGACGGCAGACGTTAATATACGGGAGAAGGGGGAGGGGGCTCGCAAATGTCATATATCATTCCAGTTTCACGTGTCTGGGGATATTTTACGTCGCGAGCTGTCCAGGGATAAGGTCCCTGTTGTTGTGTCTCCAGGATAAGGGGGAGGCTTTGTGCTCGTGTGTGGTCTTTTCTGAAGGCCAGAAATGACTATTGTTGTGGTTTAATAATTAGATGGTGAATTCAACATGAAGTTATTGTGATGGATATTTGAAAGTCGACTACCAAATTCTATGCATTACATTTTTAAATATGCAACATGAATAAAAATACTTCTCAGATACGAGGGTTTATTTACAGTTATTTTTAAACATGGGTGATCCATTTATTCATGCTCAACATGAGAAATTTTCATTTAAAATAAACACTAGTTTGTCATCTGATTTTTATTGAATTTTATCTAAAATTGATATAAACGAAGTTAATTCAACATGAAGTTAGTGTAATAGACATTTGAAAGTCGATTGCTAAATTCTATACATCTAGTCAAAAATTTTGCAAGCTTTATCGACATTCTTTCCTTTCTTTTTCTTATGGTTTTTAATTAGAATAACAGTAATTAATAATAGTAAAAAATAATTATATCTGAATCCCAGTAAAATATTTCTTTTCAAATATCTACATCAATTTGTGATACATGAAACTCAAAATATTTTAAGTATCATACGATACATTAAACAGGGAATTTACAATAATATTCCTATTATTTTTTTTTTAATTTGACTAAATCAATCATCAATGCAAATTTTAAATGCTATTAATTGCATATAACTGTATAATTTATTTAAAGTATTTAATAATTCTTATAAATCCCTAAAAGTAAGATATTATATTGTTATTGGTCTTTGTCTATTTCCTTTTAGATTTGAAAAATCTGAGAACACTTTCTTATTCTTCTTTATAGAAAGAAACAGCCCAGTTAAAACTAAATGTTTAACACTTTTAAAGATTCCGCTTTCAATTTGCCCTTCCACTTCAGGTTTCCCCCTATTTAGGATTCCCTCTCAACAATGATCCTTTTGTTCTTTCCGGAACAAATAGGCCTCCGGTTCCCAATTCGGAATGCTTCATTAGTTTTAAAGCAATTTCGAAATGAACCATTTGACAACACACACACAGAACCACTTGACTGCACACATTCTTTTTAAATGTAAATACAATTTCAAAAGCCCTTCTTCTTTCAAAAAGACCAGCCGAACATACAACCTAATTAAAAATCAAAAGTATTTTCCTCTTCTGTGCTTTTCCTCCTTTCGCCCGTTCCGATTGCTGTTTCTGGAAAACGGTTGCATCCACAGTTTCAGGAAAATTCTTCCCATCCCTTTATTGGGCGGCGACCAAAACCGGGATTTCGATTCCTGATTTAATGGTGGCCTGGAGCAGACTATCCGATTTTCCGGTTAAAGTTTATCGGAAATTACAGATATCGCGTCTCTTCTATGTGGAGCGTTTCGATCAATTTTCGAACAAACACTAAACAGGATGGAAAGGATAATGGAATCGGGAAAGGACGTTATAAATGATGGTTCTGATCGGATTCATCATTACTGTTGGTTTTCCTGTGAGAGGGATTGTTGCGATATATAGATTTTTCATGAAGAAAATTGCACATTCTTTACAAATTGATTGTCATTTAATAAAAAAAGAACTTAAGGTGCATATGTGGGATGTAGTCCTGTTTTTGGCTGGTTTGTTGGTTGTTTCTGATAAAAGTATTAAAAATAGATGGTCCCGGTATCTAGACGTAATGTAATAGATGGTGGGCATATCTTTCATAATTATTTATTTATCTACAAAAATATTTATAAACTCAGACAGAGCTATTTTATTCATTATATGTTTGTAGAAATAGATTGAAAAGAATATTAAGGCATCTTATATTGTTTTCATTAATAGATAGTTGTGATTGTCATTAATTAATTATCATTTAGAGATAGATATTAATTGTCAGTAATAGATGTTGACGGGGCCTTGACGGTCGAGTGGGAAGCTCTCTGGGGCTCGTTACCACAGGTTTCGGGTCCGCGTTTTTCGATGCCATTGATGTTTGTAGTGGTTCGGAATACACTGTGAAACGTAGGTTCCGGTCTAAATACGATTCTTGAGCGCTGTGGGGTTAGTGTTATTCGCGCCAGTAACATGTCTTCTAGCTACGCGTGAACCCTGGGTATTTCTAATTCAGTAACAGCGGTGCAGCCCTTGGTTAGGCATAAAGATTAACTGTCTCTATATTACCAGCTACATTAGAACAACAACAGATATATATTGATTGTCATAAATAAAACCTACACACTAAAAATGTACAAAATATTATGCCTTTTATGCTATACATTAAACAAGGAATTCACATAAATATTTCCATTAAACTGATATTCACACGAATGTCTTTCAAGTTCTGTCGTAATAATAGTAAAGTAGTAAATTCTGAATACGAGTAAACTATTTGTTATCAAATATCTACATCATTATGTGATATGTAAAACCTACATACGAAATAATCGATGTAGATACGATACATTAAATATCGAATTTGTATAAATATTTCCATTAAATTATTTAAGTTTTAACATTTTCTTAATTTAATTATCAATGCAATTGTTAAATACTTGGAACTATATAATAATACATATGTAAAACCCTAAAAGCAACATATAATATATTGATATTATTGACCAATGTTACTTTTCCTGCCTATTTCCTTTTTGTGGTTTTACTTTTTAAAAGGGACCTTTTTTTCTATAGACAGAAACAGCCGAGTTAAAACTAAATGTTCAACACTTTTGAAGGTTCCGCTTTTAATTTCGCCTTCCACTTCCGGTTTTCCCCTATTCAGGATTCCCTCTCAACAATGATCCTTTTGTTCTTTCCGGAACAAATAGGCCTCTGGTTCCCAATTCGGAATACTTCATTAGTTTTAAAGCAATTTCTGAAATGAACCACTTGACAACACACTCTTTTGCACATCCTTTTTTAAATGTAAATGCAATTTCAAAAGCCCTTCTTCTTTCAAAAAGACTAGCCGAACAACCAACTTAATTAAATAAATCAAAAGTATTTTCTCTTCTGTGTTTTTACTTTCTCCCGTTCAAATTCCTATTCTGGAAACGGTTTGCATCCTTCTAGTTCCAGGAAAATTTTTCCCCCATCCTCTTATTGGACGGCGGCCAAAATCCGGGATTTCGATTCCTGATTTAATGGTGGCCCGAGCAGACTATCCGATTTTCCGGTTAAAGTTTATCAGAAATTACAGATATCGCGTCTCTTCTAAGTGGATCGTTTCGATCAATTTTCGAACAACAGTAAACAGGATGGAAAAGGATAATGGAATCTGGGAAGGACGTTATAAATGATGGTTCTGATCGGAGAATTTAACAGATTCATCATTACCGTTGTTTTGGCTCTCAGAGAGAGGGATTGTTACGGTATAGATTTTTTCATGAACATTTCGTTACAAATTGATCGTGATTTAATAAAAAGAACTTCAGGTGCATGCGTGGGGGGATGTAGTGCTGTTTTTGGCTAGTTGGTTGGATGGTTCTGATAAAAGTATTAAAAATAGGTGGTCGTTAACATAGGCATATCTTTCATAATTATTTATGTACAAAAATATTTATAAACTGAGACAGAGATAGTGTATTCCTTATGTGTATAATCAAGTAGATGGGAAGAAGTTGATGATGTCAATTATTGTTGTCATTAATCTACGAATGTTGATTGTCATTAACAGATACATGTCGATTGTCGTCAATAGATGTTGACTGTCTTTAATAGATACATGTTGATTGTCCTCAATATACGTTTATTATCATTAATAGATAGATGTTGACTGGCATTGATAGATAGATGTTGATTGGCGTTTATATATAGATATTGATTGGCGTTTATATATAGATGTTGATTGGCTTTTATATACATAGATGTTGAATAGTATTAATAGATTTGGCTATCCACCCTTGAGGTTATTGAATTGCTTGCATACGAATTGAAGATATTGGACCAAGGTAAGGGGTGAGTACCAAGTCTGAGTCTGTTTAGCTCTCGTGTGCACAAGATGACCGTAGAACGATATACCAAACCAATCACCCGCAGATTTTGCGCACCCACCGCGTTTACGAGTTTACGTTACGGGGTTTCGAAATACAAGTGAGTCTTTACACGAAACTATATTTATGTCTTTAATTGTGTTAAATATTGTATATATCTAATTGTCTGCGAGTAGTGTTTGGGCATTTGTAAATAAAGATTTGTGTCCTCAAAACTGCGCCTCCAGTATCACAAATCAAGCACACCCAGTTAAAATAATATTGGCCAACCTGCACACTACACACTAAAAAGATTAAACTACACACGCCATTAAACTACACACTACACACTAAGTTAAAGCCATTTTTGGTAACAGTAAATATGTAGTCAGATTCTTTTAAAAGGTTTGAAGAAATTTGTGATAACCAAACCAAGAAACAAACAGCATGTTAATGGTTTCCACCAGGAAAACCATTTAACATGCTATTTGGTTTTTTAGTTTTCGTTTTGGTTATTTGGTTTTTTGCTCTTTGAAAACTTTTCAATATTTTAAAGTACAAAATTTATTAACTAATAAACAATGTCGACTTACATAAAAATCCTCATAAAATAATAACTCTTTTTCAAAGTTATTAATCAGATCCTTTAAAATAAATAAAAATATTGACAGAAAAAAATGACTATCGCTTACTAATTCAACATTTGTTACGAAAATTAAAAAAACCCAAAATCTCTCTTATATATATACTAAATGAAATTCTAAGCTAAAAACTTTTTAAAAATAATAATCCAATTTATTTAGCGAAACAAATTTCTTTATACCGAAAACCTGCCTCCTCTTCACTACTGGTACCAAAAGAATTTTTTTCAGAGGCCACAAAAACCTCTTAAGTTTAGAAATCGGTTCTTTCTAAACGCATAAAATTCCAGGAAAAAATTCCATGAATAGAAGCATTGGGGGAGTTTATTTTATTGTGGTACCTTTCACTTTTCCCGAACTCATTAAATTTTCCGCTCCGGGTTTTTCTAATGTATATTTCATGAGCAGGAAGATTTTGTATGCCCTAATGAATACGAAAGATGTTTAAAAAATAGTTTTCTTCGTATGATTTTTCTCCCACGTAGCTTTGGCCTCTGTGTTATCACAAGTTTTTATAGCCCCCACTTTCTTGGAAACATACTGAATAAAAATTTATTTGTTTTAAAAGAAATCATTCGTTTCAAGAAAAATTTTTTTTTTTTTCTCTTTTCTCCTTTTGAGATTTTTTTTTTCATTCTATTTTTGGAGTTATAAGATTTATAAGAAAAAAAGGTGGTATTGTCGTATTCTATTTTTAATCTTTCAAGCAGAAATTTTGAAATTCAAATTTTTTTAATTTTCTTTTGATATTATTAAAACCAGTTTAATGTAACATATATATTTCTTTATAATTTTCTAATTTGTTTAGTAATAGTAACTATTACAAATAATAGAAAAAGGTTAATATTTGGTGTTATATTTATTTTTCGAACTTTTAATTTGACTGGTAAAAAATAACAAATTAAAAATTTTCTTATATTCTTTGTTTTTTTATTTATTTTCGTTTCATTTAATTTATTCAGTAAATAAGAACTAAAACAAATAATAAAATAAATTGCAACGAGGAAAGATATTTAGCACTTTTAGTTGGCTTAAGACTCTCAACTTCAACCAAGAAGGAAATATATTTCTCGCACATTGCGCGTAGCCGTGTATCGGAGTTTTGCAATCTTTCCACGAATCTATAATTATTTATCTTTAAATATGGTAAATAGTATATATTTCTAATTGTATGTGTGCTGTCTTTCATGTGCAAAAAATGCCGGGAATTCTAAAATTTGCGACTAAAGTAACTCATCACAAACATACCCAATTAAAATTTGGTTGCCACTGCACTCTACACTCTAATTTAAAAACATTTTTTAAAAACAGTAAAACTGTAGTCAAATTATTTTAATAATTTTGAAGGAGTTTGTCATTGTCATGAACTTTTAACATTCTAATTGTTTTTGTTTTTTTTTATCTATAAAGCTTGTGAAAGTACAAAAATCCAACATTGACTTACATAAAAACTCAACAAAATATAGTAATTTATATATTACATACTTTATATTATATAATACAATATTCATTCCAAAGTGAATAATCAGATCCTTTAAAATAAATACAAATATTGACAGAAAAAAAAAATCACTATCGCTTACTAATTCAAATTTACGAAATTTAAAAACTCAAAATCTCTTTGTTATATATAACTGAAATTTAAAGCTAAAAACTTTTTTTTTTTTTTTCAAGAAAAAAATATTCTAAACCAATTTTATTTAGCGAAACAAGTTTCTTTATACCGAATAACTGCCTCCTCTTGATTATTGATACCAAAAACGAATTTTTTTCAGAGGCCACAAAACCTCTTAAGTTCAGAAATCGGTTCTTTCTAAGCGTATAAAATTTCAGGAAAAAAATTCCATGAATAGAAGCACTGGGGGAGTTTATTTTATTGTGGTACCTTTCACTTTTCCGGGGAACTCATTAAATTTTTCCGCTCCGGGTTTTTCTAATGTATATTTCATGAGCAGGAAGACTTTGTATGCCCAAATGAATACAAAAGATGTTTAAAAATAGTTTTCTTCGTATGATTTTTTTTTTTTTTTCTCCCACGTAGCTTTGGCCTCTGTGTTATCACAAGTTTTTATAGCCCCAACTTTCTTAGAAACAGACTGAATAAAAAATGTAATTGTTTGAAGAAGAAATCATACCTTTCAAGAAATACTTTTTTTTCTCTTTTGATATTTTTATTCCATTTTTCGGAGTTATTATATAAGATTTATAGGGAAGAAAAGGTGGTATTGTCGAATTCTGTTTCTAATCTTTCAAGTAGAAATGTTGAGCTTCAAATTTTTCGAAACTTCTTTTGATATTAAAACCTTTTAATATATATATATATATTAAGTGAGTATTAAGTATATGAGTAAGTATATGAGTATTGATTATTGATATCCATTATTGAGATATATTATTTTATATTATTATATATAAATTATGACTAGTTTTCTTATCATTTAACCCCGGATTTCTTTATAATTTTTTAATTTGTTTAGAAAATAATAACTATTACAAATATTAAAATAAGTGCCAACAGTCTTTATTTTATTTATTTTTATCGCGTTTATTTAATTTGTTTATTAAATTATAAATAAATAAAAATAATGAAAACAATTGCTAAGATTTGATATTTTATGAGAATTAAAATTATATTATGCCTTTATGAAGATATAATCTTAAATATGTTTTTAAAGTATTCATTATGATATCTTTCAAACAATTATTACTATGTATAACTTAACAGCTATAGTGAGTTAAAAATTAATCAACATTTATTCAATTTATTTTTTCAATCTATTATCGAAATCTCTTTAATCATCATGCTTACTTATATAATGATGATTAAAGAGGATTTCTAAATGTGAAAGTTCTAAGAAATTTCAAAATCGCAAAAGACCATTCCATATTTTTCTGAATGCAACAGAAATTCGGAAATACTACTTAAGAAAATATTAATAATTTTTAATGAGGCATATATTTCACTATATTTTTTAAGTTTAAAACGTTGGACTATTTTCCTCTGCACTATATATTTTTTGAAATCATTTAAATAGTCATTATATTTTAAAATAGTTTTAAATTAATCATTTAAATAGTCATTATATTTTAAAATCGTTTAAATTAATTATTTAAATAATCATTATATTTAATCATTTAAATCTATATTTAATCATTTAAATAATCTATATTTTGAAACTAATCATTCAAAATTATTAATTAATTATATTTAAATGATTAATTTAAATGTTTTTAAATATTATGAATATTTAAATGATTAAGTTAAATGATTTTTAAAATATTATGAATATTTAAATGATTAATTAAGTGATTTTAATATATTATGAATATTTATATGATTAATTAAGTGATTTTTTAAAATATTATGAATATTTAAATGATTAATTAAGTATTTTAATATATTATGAATATTTAAATCCTTAATTAAGTGATTTTAAAAATATTATGAATATTTAAATGATTAATTAATTTTAAAATATAATGATTATTTAAATGATATGTAACATTATTTTTGAAATCAATCATCATATTTTAAAATCGTTTAAATAATCATTATATTTTAAAATCGTTTAAATAATCATTATATTTTAAAATCGTTTAAATAATCATTATAGTTTAAAATTGTGTAACTAATCATTATAGTTTAAAATCGTTTAAATAATCATTATATTTTAAAAATCGTTTAAATAATCATTATAGTTTAAAATCGGTTAAATGATCATAATATTGTTGTATCATTTAGTCATTCATTGGTTTATTGTATTTTAAAATCATTTAAATAATCATATTTTTAAATCATTTAGTCATTTATTGCATTATTGTGTTTTAAAAAATTTAAAATTAGTAGAATCGGAAATGTAGAATTAGTAGCAAAGTGATGACGAAATTGAAAATTATTCAAAATTCCTCAGAAAACAGTGTTATTAAATCAAATAAAAATTGCAACAGAGTAAAACCATTCGATTGTTAAATGTAATTTTATATTTTATTTTAATGAGTTCATTCTTATAGAATACGAGTTCAAAACCAAATGAAAACATTAAAAATTCACAATTATGAATAAAGAGCAATTATTGTAAAAAAGTTTTAAAATACAACTGCGCCGAGTCATTATTTTTAAATTAATCTTAAAAAACAACTTAAAGATGTATGACAACGATAATCAATAACGACAGGAATAACAAACGATTATTCAAAATAATTAATAACGAAAGTATTTTGACAAAAGATAATTATTTCATAGATTTTTCTTATTTTCACGTATTCTTTCAATAAATTTACACAAAAGCTGCAAAATTGTATGTTTCATTTTTTTTAATAATTATTTTCTAACTATAAGAATCGGGTATCTGAGTTGAAATCGAAGCAACATCATTAATTATGCAACCTACTTAATTAATTCAATCATAACTTCTGCAAAAATGGAATATTTAAGTGAAAAACATGTTAAAATTTATCAATTAATCATTCACGATGAATTAAATGGTATTGAAGTAGAAAACAAAACAAAAAAATGTACACGAGAGTATTAAAATCGCATTCATCAACTATGTAATGCGTATTATTAATCATTTTTATTTCAAAGTGAGATCTTTAAGCAATGTATTTATATCTCAAAAACAAATAACAAAATTTCAAATTTTGCTGCTAAAGTTATTCATTTTTTTTCTCTCAACAATTATTTAGAACTTTTTTTCCAAAAATTATTTAGAACTTTTTTCAAAAAATTATTTTTTTCAGAACTTTTTTTCCAAAAATTATTTAGAACTTTTTTTTTAGAACCAATAAATATTTAGAATTTTTTTCCAAAAAAATATTTAGAACTTTTTTCAAAATATTATTTAGAACTTTTTTCCAAAAATTATTTAGAACTTTTTCCAAAAATTATTTAGAACTTTACTCCACAAGTTATTTAGATTATTACTTTGACAAATCTACACAAGTTACAAAATACACAAGTTAAAATTACTTATTAATCACGATGAATTAAATGATATCGAAGTAGAAAAATCAAAAACCCAAAACGTACACGGGGTATTAAAATCCCATTTATCAATTTTGAAAAGTATTATTAATCATTTTTATTTAATTTCATTCGTATTATTAATCATTTAAATCAAATAACAAAATTTTGAAATTCCATAATTATTATATTGCTTATTTAATGAAGTTAATTATTTTTTTTATCCAGGAATTATTTTGAACTTTTTATCCAAAAAGTTATGTAGAACTTTTTTTTTTTGAAAAATTATTAGAACTTTTTCCAAAAATTATTTAGAACTTTTTCTCCAAAAATTATTTAAAATTTTTCTCCAAAAGTTATTTAGAACTTTCTCGAAATATTATTTAAAACTTGAAATTATTTAGAAACTTGAAATTCTTCTAGAACTTGGCTCTCAAACTACGGCACGAGGACCAATACTGGCCCACGTGTGGCAGAAATCCTATCCATACATAGTTAATTTTGATTACATTGTAAATTGCTATGTATAATATTATAGCTCTTCTACTCTACCGAAAATGGTGGTGCATACTTCGATTAACCAAGCATAACTGACGCTTTAAATAATTCTGCTGCTTCTCAGAAGATGATGTATATCATATTTCTTTTCTTTTTATTCATTTGACGTTAAGATCTAATAATATTTAAAAATCTATTCAAAATATATTATTGCTTCTGAAATAATGTTAATTTAAGAAGTGAATAGTTTGTTTGACTTTCTAAGGAAAAAAGGCATCTGAAATGAAAATATTTTTATGTCGTTTTAAAGTGTACATCATTTGAAATAAAATAATTCGAAAAAGTCATTTACATAATATTTTCCGCTCATTAAATTTCTGAAACTTTCTTTTCTCGATAAAGTCTTTTAAGGGAAGTTACATTTTTGAAATTTTTGTATAATATTTAAATAATTTAATAGAATTTGCATCATCGAATTCTTTTCAAAACTCAATGCATTTAAATTACTTTAATTCAGATATCTAAAAACGAATACGATTACATAAATACGTATTATATAGTATTATATACATATTATATATATACGATTCCTAAAAAGGGGTTCAATTTTTTTAAAGTAAATATAAAATATAAAATTTGTGCATGTTTGCATGTTTCTATAAACATTATTTTTTTGATATTTTTTTTTTTTTACTTCGAGGTGAAAACATATGGGAGAGCTAGAACTTCGCTGATGAGACATTGACTTTTTTTTCTTATTGTTTTCTTTTTTCATGTGTATGTTTTACAATGTTTTGATCTCGTAAGTGTTTGTCATTTTCTTTTGGCGGTGGAAATAAAAAAAAAAAAAAAAAAAATACTGTCCCACAATGATTTGAAAGACAAGAAACAACTAGAAAGAGACAAGAAAAAAAAAGAAATTAAGAAACAAAATTAGAAGTCAAAAATTTTAATAATGGGAAGAAACGAAAATAAAAAAAATGAGTTTGATGGAATAGTCGTCTAGCAATTATTATTTTGTTAAAAAAAAATATTGGAAAATTTCTGTCAAATTTATCTTTTAAGGTAAACTTATGGTAATGATTCTTATTATATCACTTGCTAAACACATATGTAAATAAAAAAAATAATATTGATATATTTCTTAATTATTTTAAATAATCGTTTTATCTTATTTAAATATCGTATAATCTTTTTATCATTTGTTACCAAATATACTTAGTGTGACAACAGTTTACACACAAAACACTGCGTATATGCAATGCACCTATGACCACATCTGCATCCTTCCTCACATAACAATTTTGACTCTGTCTCCATTATCACGCCATGCACCTAACAAAATCCATTCTTTAGCCGTTTATACAAATCCATTCAATCCATTATTCAAATCCTTAAACCGAAGACTTGTTTCACTTTGTCAGGCATCCCTCTTCCAGAAGTAGTTCTCAGTACACTCAAATTCGAAAAAAGACATTACTTCAATTATGACACCAGGTCCTCCACCAACACAGACCCTGGATGGTTCTTTAAAAACATCAGAGTGCACTACCGGGAACAATGTTAGGACGGCAGACATTAAATAGGTGGATGGGGCTTTCAAATGTCATATATCATTCCACAGTTTGACATCTCTGGGGATATTTTACGTATTGGGCTGTCCAGCAGATAAGTGCCCTGTTGTTGTGTCTCAGGATCAGGCGGGAGGCTTTGTGTATGTGCGAGTTGTCCTTTATAAACACTAGAAATGTCTATTGTTCCATGATTTAATAATTAGATAGTAAATTCAACATGAAGGTAATGCGATAGACATTTAAAAGTCGGCAATCAATTTCTGTATACCATTCCAGTTTTTTACATTTTAAATATGCAACATGGGGCGCGTAAAATACTTTGATAGCTTTATTTACATGTATTTTTAGCGTGTGTGATCCATGTATATTCTTGCTCAACGTGAGAAATTTTCATCTAAAATAATCATTAATTAGTCATTTGATTTTTATTGGGTATGTTTTAAAATTCTAGGGCTCTGGCTCTCGGTGCCAGTAGTTTCGAGTTCGAGTCCCAGTGGTGCCGTCGTTGTTTGTAGTGTTTCGGAATCTACATTTAAACCGTAGGTCCCGGTCTAATATGACTGGTGGCCATATGACTGCTGACCCTACCCCTAAAAAAGATAACATCTCCTCTTACGCAATCTGAAAGCAAGCAGACGGCCATGGTCCAACTTTGATTGTCGTGCCCAGGACTGAGTTAGTTCTATCTCATTTATCGTTAAATTCCCAACTTTTAAATTAAACTTAGAATGTGGTAATATAACAAGGATCAACTATTTTTTTCTAATGCAGCAGGCAAATACTTATAGAATTGTCTTTATGCCATAAGCAAGGGCAGTATCGACGCTAGTCTTTTAACACTACCCAAAGGGCACATGTAGATTGAAGATATGCTACGGCAAGGTGTAACAATACCCAGAGCAAAGCTCTACGATCATGTTACGGATTTTCTGTTTAAATTGCGTTCCGAACCCCTAAAACATCTATGGAATCGACGGGATTCAAACCCTTTAACATTTGGTACCGAAAGCCAGTTTGGTTTGGTTTGTCGCTCTACATTTTGTGCACATTTTAGCAAATCAGACTGGAAACTAGAGTTTAAAGTGGATTCAGAACCACTACCAAGCATCCTTGCCACCATCCGAATTTGAACCTGAAGCCTGAGCTATATGAGCTTGTGATATAAACTTAAAATCAATCTCCTCTAATAAAACAATTTAATAATTAGCACACTATGCATTCAGCATTCTGTGATTAACAGTTCGTACATTAAAACACTGTGAATATGCAATGCACTTATTACCACAGAAGCACCACTTCTCGTATAACACTCTATGCCTCCATTATCACCCCATGCATCTAAAAAAATCCACTCTTTAGCTGTTTATGCAAATCTATTCAATCCATTATTCAAAACATTAAACCGAAAAGACTCCCCCCTCACTTCATCAGGCATCCCTCTCCCATAAGAAATCCCCAGCACACTCAAGTTCACGCAAAGAGCTATTACTTCAATTTGACACCAGGTCTTCCGCAACATCAGTCCAGTCGGTCCTAGCGACTACAGAGTGCAGTTGCGGGAACAATGACCGGACGGCAGACGTTAATATAGGGGAGGGGGCTCGCAGAATGTCATATATCGTTCCGCAGTTCGACATCTCTGGGGATTTTTCACGTCGCGAGATGTCCAGCGGTTTATCCTGTCCTGTAGTTGTGTAAGTGTCCTGTAGTTGTGTCTACAGGATAAGGGGAGGCTTTGTGTATGCGTGCTTTGTGTTTTCTATAGGCTGGAAATGTCTGCTGGTGTGGTTTAATAATTAGATGATGAAGTTAGTGTGATAGATATTTGAAAGTCGGCTACCAAATTCTGTTTGCATCAAGCCGGTTTTATGCATTTTAAATATGCAACATGGGTAAAAATACATCTTCTCAAATGTGGTTTTATTACAGATATTTTTAACATTAGTGATTCATAGATTCTCGCTCAACATGACAAAATTTCATTTAAATAAACATTAATTTGTTATTTGATTTTTATAGTTGTTGTTTTAAAATTGTAGGGCTCTGGCGCAAGGCCAATAGTTTCGAGTTCGAGTCCCAGCTGTGCAGTCGATGTCTGTAGTAGTTCGGATTCCACTTTAAAACCGTAGGTCCCGGTCTAATATGACTCTTGTCCATAGGCTGCTAACATTACCCTTAAAAGAAAACATCTCCTCTTGCAAAAAGGCAGACGGCCGAGGTCCAACTTGGTTTGTAGTGCTAGGGTTTAGTTAATTCAACCTCATTTATCCCATCTTTTAATGTAAACTTAAATTGTAATGATTTTAAAAATAACTCACGCATATATATATATATATATATATTAAACAACTGATAAATTTCTTAAATATCTTCTATATAAGCATATACTCATTATCCTCTAATAAAACAATTGAATAATTAATTGTTTATCAAGTTACCACACTATGCATTCAACATCATGTGCTAACAGTTCATACATAAAACATTCTGCATATGCATTGCACCTATTACCACATGCATCCCTTCTCACATAACACTTTATGCCTCCATTATCCACTCTGCATCTAACAAAATCCACTCTTCAGCCAAGTTTATGCAAATCCCTTCACTCCATTATTCAAAACATTAAACCGAAAAGTCTCCCCCATCACTGTGTCAGACATCCTTTCCCAGAAGAAATCCTCAGCACACTGAAATTCGCGCAAAGAACTATTACTTCAATTTGACACCAGCTCCTCCACCAACACCAGCCCCTCCACCAACACCAGCCCCTGGATGGTCCTATGGACACCAGAGTGCAGTTCTGTAGGAACAATGCTCAGACTGGCAGACGTTAATATAGGGAGGGGGAGGGGGCTCGCAAAATGACATATATCATTCCACAGTTTGACGTCTCTGGGGATATTTTACGTCGCGATCTGTCCAGCGATAAAAGTGTCCTGTTGTTGTGTCTCCAGGATAAGGGGGAGCCTTTGTGTATGCGTGCTTTGTGTTTTCAATAGGCTAGAAATGTCTGCTGGTGTGGTTTAATAATTGGATGATGAAGTTAGTGTGATAGATATTTGAAAGTCTACTACCAAATTCTATGCAGCAAGCCTGTTTTATGCATTTTTAAATATGCAACATGGGTAAAAATACATCTTCTCAAATTTGGTTTTATTTACAGATATTTTTAACATTAGTGATTCATAGATTCTCGCTCAACATGACAAAATTTCATTTAAATAAACATTAATTTGTCATTTGATTTTTATAGGGGATGTTTTAAAAATTCTAGGGCTCTGGCGCAAGGTGCCAGTGGTTTCGATTTCGAGTCCCAGCTGTGCAATCGATGTCTGTAGTGGTTCGGATTCCACTTTAAACCGTAGGTCCCAGTCTAATATGACTCTTGTCCATAGGCTGCTAACCTTACCCCTAAAAGATAACATCTCTTCTTACAAGCAGGCAGACGATGAGGTCCAACTTGGATTGTAGTGCTAGGGAATTAGTTAATTCAACCTCATTTATCCCATCTTTTAATGTAAACTTAAATTGCAATGATTTAAAAAATAACACTAGCATATATATATATATGTATATAAATAAAATAACATTGATAAATTTCTTAATTATCTTCTATATAAGCATATAATCATTATCCTCTAATAAAACAATTGAATAATTAATTGTTTATCCAGTTATCAACTATGCATTCAACATCATGTGCTAACAGTTCATACATAAAACATTCTGCATATGCATTGCACCTATTACCGCACATGCATCCCTTCTCACATAACACTTTATGCCTCCATTACCCTACTCTGCATCTAAAAAAATCCATTCTTTAGCTGTTTATGCAAATCCATTCACTCCATTATTCAAAACATTAGACCGAAAAGACTCCCCATCACTTTGTCAGACATCCTTTCCCAGAAGAAATCCTCAGCACACTAAAATTCGCGCAAACAGCCATTACTTCAATTTGACACCAGGTCCTCCACCAACACCAGTCCCTGGATGGTCCTATGGACACCAGAGTACAGTTCCGCGAACAATGCTCAGACTGCAGACGTTAATATACGAAGAGGGAGGGAGGGAGGCTCGCAAAATGACATATATCATTCCACAGTTTGACGTCTCTGGGGATATTTTACGTCGCGAGCTGTCCAGCGGATAAATGTCCTGTTGTTGTGTCTCCAGGATAAGCGGGGAAACTTTTGTGTACGTGTGTGTTGTCTTTCTAAATGTCTATTGTTGTGGTTTAATAATTAGATGGTAAATTCAACACGAAGTTAATGTGATAGACATTTCAAAGTCGACTGCCAAATTCTATGCATCAAGTCTGCTTTTTATATTTTAAATATGCAACATGTATAAAACATATTTTCACTGACGTTTCTTTATTTAAAGGTATTTAAAACAATATGATCTGTATATATTATCACTCAACAGGAGAAACTTTTCATTTAAAATAATTTGTCATATGATATTTAGTGTGTTTTAAAATTTATATAAAGGTCGTTTTTGCAATATAACGTCTTGTCAATATCAAGGCAGGTGTTCTGTCTCTAATATTGAATTGATTGGCTTTCGTAATATAAATATATTATTGCATCAGTTCTATCAAAATATCTTCAAAAGATCAATTATGTTTAATTTAAATTAACTTTAGTATAAATGTATAATCCTTCTCCTTTGATAAAACAATTGAATAATTAGTTGTTTATGAATCGTTATCACATTATACATAAAACATGGTGATAAGAGTTCGCAAGTGTGGCAATTACATAGCATGCACAGTGTTCGCAACATTGTGCATATGTAATGCACCTATTATCCTATATATGCATCCTTTCTCAAACACTCTATGCATTAATTATCACACAATGCACCTAACAAAATCCGTTCTTTAGCTGTTTATGCAAATCTATTCAATCCATTATTCAAAACATTAAACCGAAAAGACTCCCACCATCACTCTATCAGACATCCATCTTTCCCAGAAGAAATTCTCAGCACACTCAGATTCGCGCAAAGAGCCATTACTTGAATTGGCACCAGGTCCTCCTCAACACCAGTCCCTGGATGGTCCTAGGGACATCAGAGTACAGTTCCGCGAACAATACTCGGACGGCAGACTCTAATATATAGGTCATGCGACGGCTATGGATGGCTATGGACGGCTCGCATAATGTCATATATCATCCACAGTTTGAGGTCTCCGGGGATATTTGACGTCGCGAGCTCTGTCCAGCGGTTAAGTGCCCTGTTGTTGCGACTCAAGGATAAGGGGTAGGCTTTTGTATGTGTAGGTTGTCTTTTCTAAAGGGAAAAATGTCTATTGTTGTTGCTTAATAATTAGATGGTAAATTCAACATGAAGTTAGTGTAAATTCTATGCATCAAGTCTGTTTTTGCATTTTAAATATGAAACATGGGAAAAAACACAATTTTTCAAATATAGCTTTATTTATAGGCATTTTTAACATGTTTGATCCATATAAAATCCATATATCACTCAATATGAGTATCTTTTATTTAAATAAACACTAATTTGTCATTTATTTTTTATTCGGTATGTTTTAAAAATTCTATATCTCTGGCGCTCGTTGCCAGTGGTTTCGAGTTCGAGTCCCAGCGGTGCCGTGGATGTTCGTAGTGGTTCAGACTCCACTTTAAACCGTAGGTCCCGGTCTAATACTAGTAACCGTTAACTACTGCTAACCTTACTCCCTAAAAAGATGACATCTCTCCTCTTACGCAATCTGAAAGCCGGCAGGCGGCCATGGTCCAACTTGTATTGTAGTGCCCATGATTTAGTTAGTTCAATCTCATTTATCGTCAAATTCCAATCTTTTTTAATGAAAACTTAAAATGTTTTGACTTAAAAAAAATAACGTATATATATATATAAAAAAATAATATTGATAAATTGCTTAAATATCTTCAATATCAACTGATAATTCATTTTTCTGTTAATTCGTAAAATTCTTCATTCACTCTTTATTCATTACTATCATACTATGCATTCAGCATCATGGGGTAGCAGTTCGTACATAAAACGCTGTGAATATGGACCTATTACACTTACCTATTACCACATATGCATGCCTTCTCACACAGCACTTTATACCCCATTATCACACTAAGCATCTAATAAAATCCACTCTTTAGCTGTTTATGCAAAATCCATTAAATCCATTATTCAAAACATTAAACCGAAAAGACTCCCCATCACTTTACAAGATATCCCTCTCCCAGAAGAAATCCTCGATGCACTCAAATTCGCACAAAGCGCCATTACTTTCAATTTGACACCAAGTCCTCCACCAACACCAGTCCCTGCAGGGTCCTTAGGGACATCAGAGTGCAGTTCTGCAGGGAACAATGCTCGGACGGTGAGATGTTAATATAGGGAGGGGGCTAGCAAAATGTCATATATCATTCCACAGTCTGACGTCTCTGGGGATATTTTACGTCGCGAGCTGTCCAACGGATAAGTGTCCTGTTGTTGTGTCTCCAGGATAAGGGGGAAGCTTTGTGTATGTGAGTGTTGTCTTTCTAAAGTCTGGTATTGTCTATTGTTGTAGTTTAATAATTAAGATGGTAAATGCAACACGAAGTTAATGTGTTAGATATTTGAAAGTCGACTACCAAATCCTATGCACTAAGTCTGCTTTCTGATTTTTAAATATGCAACATGGAGAAAAATACAGTTTTGCAAATATTGGTTTATTTACAGATATTTAATCCGTATGTAAGTTTAATCCGTATGTATTCTCGCTAAACATGAGAAACTTTCATTTAATGTAAGCACTAATATTTCATTTAATTTTATTATTATTTTTATAAATTGATATTAAAGGTCATTTTTGCGACATCACATTTTGTCACTATCAAGTCAGGTTTTCTGCATTTAATACTGAACCGATTGGCTTTCATAATGTAAATGAAACGTGCGTATGTGTGTATATGTCTTTTCTAAAGGGTAGGAATGTCTATTGTTGTGATTTAATAATTAGAAGGTAAATTGAACATGAAGTTAGTGTGCTAGGCATTTGAAAGTCAACAACCAAATTCTATGCACCAAGTCTGGTTTTTGCATTTTAAATATTCAACATGGATAAAAATAATCTTCAGATATGGGTTTATTCACAGATATTTTTAACATTGGCTAGCGCTCTGGCCTTTGGTACCACAGACTTCAGGTTCGCATCCTGGCAGTGAAAGGGATGTTTGTTAGTGGTTCAAAATATACGTCAAAAATTGAATAGTTAAATGTTTATCATTTCTTAATATAGTGACACATAAAACAATACCATTCTAACACAATGTAAATTCCATGCCTCCATTATCGCACTATGCATCTGACAAAATTCATTCTTTAGCTGTTTAGGCACATATATAAAAATACTATTGATAAATTTCTTAATTGTATTGAATAAAAAGTGATAATCATTCTTCTCATAAAACTATAGAATAATTAGCGGTTTATCAATTGTTATCCCAATAAGCACAGTGTGATAACATTTCGCACATAAATCACTGTGCATATACAATGTACATATTATCACATATGCATCCCTTCTCACATAATACTCCATGCCTCCATTATCATACCATGCATCTACCAAAATCCACTCTTTAGCTGTTTATGCAAATTATTCAATCCATTATTCAAAACATTAAACCGAAAAAGACTCCCCATCACTTTACCAGACATCCCTGTCCCAGAAGAAATCCTCAACTACACTCAGATTCGCGCAAAGAGCCATTACTTCAATTTGACACCAGGTCCTCCACCAACACTAGTCCCTGGATGGTCCTAGGGACATCAGAGTGCAGTTCTGCAGGGAACAATTCTCGGACGGCAGACGATAATATAGGGGAGGGGGCCTCGCAAATGTCATATATCATTCCACGGTTTGACATCTCTGGGGATATTTTATGTGGCGAGCTGTCCAGCGGATAAGTGTCCTGTTGTTGTGTCTCCAAGATAAGGGGGGAAGGCTAGAAATGTCTGTTGTTGTGGTTTAATAATTAGATGTGAATTCAACATGAAGTTAGTGTGGTAGGTATTTCAAAGTCGACTACTAAATTCTATACATCAGGCCTATTTTTACTTTTGCATTTTAAATAAGCAACATGGATAAAAATACATCCTCTGAGATATGGTTTTATTTAAAAATATTTTTAATATGGGTGACTCATGCATTCTCGCTCAACATGATAAACTTTCATTTATAACAAATATTAATAAATCATTTGATTTTTTTATTGCGTGTGTTTAAATATTGATATGAAATATTTGTTCTAAAACCTAATGTCAATATGAGGTCACGGGCTCTGTTTTTAGTATTGAATTTATTGGCTTTCGAGTATAAACATACTACTGTAAGAATTCTCTCAAAATATTTTTTAAAAATAAATTATTTTTACTATTATAGTCATAATAAATTTATTTATCTATTGTTCAGCATTATACAATCAAGTTTAGCTGATTAAAGTAAAATAATATATATTTTCCCGCATAATTATAAGGTAAATTCAACGGGAAGTTAATGTGATAGGCATTTGAAAGTCGACTACCAAATTCTATACATCAAGTCTGTTTTTTACATTTTAAATATGCAACATGCATGAAAACACATTTTTGCAAATATGACTTTATTTACAGGTATTTGTAACATGTATGATCCATGTATCCACGTTCTAGATGAGAATTTTTCATTTAAAATAAATGCTAATATGTCATTTGGTTTTTTTTTTTTTGGTGTTTTCAAAAATGATAAAAAAGATGTCAAAGATGCCAGTTTGCCAATATCAAGTCACGTTCTTTGTATTTAATTTTGAATTGACTGACTTTCAAAATGTAAACATATTATTGTGTCGGTTCTCTCTAATATTTCCTAAAGATCAATTATGTTTAGAATTTTATTTATAATAAAAGTTATTTATCAATCGTTCAACATTATACAATCAAGTTTAGCTGATGTAAATAAAAATTAATAAAATATTTTCAGGCAGAATAAATTAAAATTAATTAATTAATTCTTAAATAAAAATTTAACAGACGATAATATTAAATTAATTCACACACGATAATAATAAATTAATCAATTAACACATGATAATAATAAATTTATTAAATCTTCAATTAATTTGCGATTACTATGGGTGAATATGATGTTGTCCTGATCAGAGTTCCGTGACATCTCCAAAAAATGCACATAAACAGTGAAGATTTATTTATTTATTAATATTTTTTCCTTGAGCAACACGAGAAACTTTCATATCAAAAGCTTTTTTTGTTTAAAATAAATGCTTATTTCAAATCCTTCTATTAGCTCACACTCTCCCTATATATATCTTGTTCAAATTTTCAATCGTTAATAAAATATTTTTTATTCATCCACTCAAGTTCAAATACATTTTTTTTTTTAACTTGTAGTGGATGACACATGAGGTTAATACAGTTTTTTCAAATATTAATTCAGTAATTAAATCTAAATAATTCATTTTAGTTTTTTTTATATTTAAGTTGCATATATCTACCAATAGATGGCACCAGATAAACTTAAAAAAATGAATGAAAATTATTTATAAAGGACTTTTGCAATAGAGTGAAAAACAGTAGGAATTGACTTTAATTTATTTTTTTTTTTTATATATTACTTGCGCCAAGTCTCTTCTACGCGCCAAATGGAATCGCCAAAACCCTGGAATTTGTAACCGCAGCGGCCATTTTGTTTTGTTAGTAAGGGAGTGGGTGAAAACCTCAAGGGCAAAAATACCCAAAGGAACAAGCGGAACCTTAAAGTGCAGAACCCCGTTGTTGTAGTATATTCAGGCCTATTGCTTCATAAATTTATTGGGTTATTAAACATTGGTATACTCGCGCGTGTATTCGTCCAGTAAAGTATTATCATACGTGATAAATTAAAAATACGTGAAAAGATTTCAATTTTTTAAATATCTTTCTTTTTTTTTTTTAAATAATATTATTTTGCAATTACAAAACTTATCGGTTATATTTACTGTTTATAATACATGGATGTCAAAAAGTCTCCATCTGTTTAAAAACTATAAATAAATAAAAGACAAAAGAAAATAAAAAAGAAAATGAAAGAAAAATAAGCGCAACATACAGACACATACGTTTTTAATATTTGATGGAGAAGATTTCGTAAAGTATTTTTTTTCCCTATCTAAAAAGCTTCGTAGCGTGCAATTTTGATAGAGTCAGAAAATATTGAATTTATCGTCCTATTTTTTCAACATGAAACAACTATCAACAAAAAGAATCGAATTTTATCAACAAGGATGTCTTTTTCATTTTTTTCTTCTACATTTTAAGATAGTTATGCTAACATAGTTTATAAAATATTCAAAACAGCAACGGGTCGTATTCAAGGTCGAATAATACTTGTCTCATAGTGTCGATCCTTAAAATATACTGCTGAATATATGAAAAGAAATAATTGAAATCTTTTCTTTCAGCAGTTATTGCCGTATGTGTTTATTATTTTATACTTTTTCAAATATATTTATTTATTGTTTTTTTTGTTATAAAATCGTTTGGAATTCTATATTTTATTTATTTTTTTTAATTCCTTTTATGCGTATTTTTTTATTTTATTTTATTTTATTTATTTATTTTTTTTTATTATTTTTTTTTTTATGAAATCATTTGGAATTCGATAGTTTTGTAATATTTTTAAATTTCTTATATGTATTTTTTATAAAATCGTTTGGCATGCTATATTTTTTTTTTTTAATTATATTTTTTTTTACAATTTATTTTACATATGTTTTTTTTTTTTTTTTTATAAAATCTTGTGGTATTCTATATTTTTAAAAAAAAAAAATACAATTTATTTTACTTATTATTTTTTTTATAAAATCGTTTGGAGTACTATATTTTTTTATTTCATTTTTTAACTATTTTTTAAAAATCGTTTGGAATTCTATTGTTTTTATTGTTTATTTAATCAGTTTTCTTTTTACAGTTTTGAACGATAACTGATGAACATAATTTATTGTCTGATTATTATTTGTTGAATATTTTCTTTTCTTTGTTTGTTTATGATAGCTGTTATGCGTTTTTTTTTTCTTATATTAAATTCTAAATTTTATGGGTAATCTGTATACCAGCCGAATAAATTTATTATTTTGGTTTTAATTTCAATTAGATTTTGTTTTTATAGCGTGGCGTAAAGCAAGCATATAAATGGTTAAATTTTGATTGAGAAAAAATACTATAATAGGTTTAAGGATGTTGTAAACATTTGCAGCAATAAAAAATAATGGATAAATCGATTTTTTTTCTTCGTTGTTCCTAATTAAAAACCATATGGAAGAAAGGAAAAAATGTCAATATAGCCTTCGAATTTTTCACTTTTTATGTATTGCAGTTCATGGCTTCTTGACAGGAAATCTTATATTTTAAATAATTAATTTTTAAAATAAAACTTTTTTTTTTAATCTGCTGAATTTATTATCATAAGTGAAATAAGACATTTAAGAATTTTAATTTATTATGTGTATTATATTTTAATTTTTTTTATTACCTGAACTTGTTTGTATAATTTTGAGGGATAAATAATATTTATTATAAATATAATAATAAACACAATTGATCTTTAGAAAATAATTTTAGAGAATTGATATAATGATTTATTTACATTTTGAAAATCAGTTAATACAAAATTAAATACAGCAAAGCATGTGAATTGATATTGGCAAAACGCAAGTTTTTGCAAAACATCTTTCATATCAATTTTAAAACACACTCAATAAAAATTAAATGACCTATTAGCGTTTATTTTAAATAACAATTTATCTTCTTGAACGAGGATACATGGATCACATGTTAAAAATACCTGTAAATAAAGCCATATTTGATAAAATGTGTTTTTATCCATGTTGTATATTTAAAATGCAAAAAAAAAAGGCTTTATGTATAGAATTTAGCAGTCAATTTTTCAAATGTTTATCACATTAACTTCCCGTTGAATTTACCATCTAATTATTAAATCATATATTGCAATAAGTTCATTTAAAGTTTTTATTGTATTATGCCTGAAATATTATATTATTTTGCATTAATCAGCTAAACTTGATTGTATGATGTTGAACAATAGATAAATAAATTTATTATAACTATAATAATAAATATAATTGATTTTTAAAAATATTTTGAGATAATTCTTACAGTGATATGCTTTATACTCTGAAAGCCTATAAATTCAATACTAAAAGCAAAGTACGTGTCTTGATATTGACATTAGTTTTTAGAACACATTTTTTATATCAATATTAAAATACACTCAATAAAAATCCAATGACAAATTAGTGTTTATTGTAAAAGAGATTTTCTCATGTTAAGCCAGAAGCCATGAATCACTGATGTTAAAAATAAATGTAAATCAATCCAGATTTGCAAAAATATGTTTTTTATTCATGACGAATATTTAAAATGTAAAAAAGCAGACATGATGTACAGAAATGGGCAGTCGACTTTCAAATGTCTATCCTATTAACTTCATGGTGAATTCACCATCTAATTATTAAACCACAACAATAGACCTTTCTAGCCTTCAGAAAGGACAACACACACCTACACAAAGCCTCCCCTTATCCTGGAGACAGAACAGCAGGGCACTTATCCGCTGGACAGCTCGCGACGTTAAATATCCCCAGAGACGTCAAACTGTGGAATGATATATGACATTTTGCGAACCCCCCTCTCTCCCGTATATTAACGTCTGCTGACCGAGCATTTCTTTCTGTACTATACTCTGATGTCCCTAGGACGTTCAGGGATTGCTGTTGGTGGAGGACCTGGTGTCAAATTGAAGTAAAAGCTCTTTGCACGAATTTTGGTGTGCTGAGGATTTCTTCTGGGAGAGGGATGTCTGGTAAAGTGGTGGGGAAGTCTTTTCGGTTTAATGTTTTGAATAATGGATTTGCATAAACAGCTGAGGAATGAATTTTGTTAGATGCCTAGTTTGATAATGCAGGCATAAAGTGGTATGTGAGAAGGGATGCATATGTTGTAATAGGTGAATTGTATATGCATTTATGCGCGAACTTTTATCACAGAATTTTGAATGCATAAAGTGATAATGATTCATAAACCACTAATTATTCAATTCAATTGAGAATTATTATTAGTTTATATTGAATATAATTAAAAATAAACATAACTGATCTTTATAAAATAATATTTTGAGGAAACTGATATAATAATCAGTTTACATTATGAAAGAAAATTAATTCAAAATTAAGTCAGAACACCTACCATGTTGCTTATTTAAAACGCAAAAAAACAAAAATAAATCAGTCTTGATGTATAGAATTTAGTAGTCGACTTTCAAATATCTATCACATTCACTTCATGTTGAATTCACCTTCTAATTATTAAACCACAACAATAGACATTTCTACCCTTTAGAAAAGACACCCCGCACGTACACAAAGCCTCCCCCTTATCCTGGAGACAGAACAGCAGGACACTTATCCGCTGGACAGCTCGCGACATAAAATATCCCCAGACACGTCAAACTGTGGAATGATATATGACATTTTGCGAGCCCCGCCCCCTCCCCTACATTAATGTCTGCCGTCCGAGCATTGTTCCCTGTAGAACTGCACTCTGGTATCCCTGGACCAACCAGGGGACTGGTGTTGGTGGAGGACCTGGTGTCAAATTGAAGTAATGGCTGTTTGCGCGGAGTTGAGTGTGCTGAGGATTTCTTCTGGGAGAGTGATGTCTGGTAAAGTGATGGGGGAGTCTTTTCGGTTTAATGTTTTGAATAATGGATTGCATAGATTTGCATAAACAACTGAAGAGCGGATTTTGTTAGATGCATGGCGTGATAATGGGGGCATAGAGTTTTATGTGAGAAGGGATGCATGTGTGGTAATAGGTGTATTGCATATTCACAGTGTTTTATGTGTGAACTGTTATGGAATATTGCTTAGTGGGATATTAGTTCATTAGCAACTAATTTAATTGTTTCATCAGATGAGAACGATTATTAGTTTTTAATGTAGATTAATTAAGAAATTTATCAATATTTTTTTTCACGTATATATATATTTGATTCTTGTTAAGTCACCACATTCTAAGTTTACCTTAAAAGATGGAAATTTAACAATAAATGTGATAGAAAATTTGCAATATTTTTTTATCAAAGTAATAGTTTATGGAAGGCTATTGTATTAAACTCTTTTTATATCCATTTCTTCCTATTATCAAAATTTTCTATTCTAATTTTGTTTCTTAATCGTCATGTATACTTTATTTCAAAATTTCAAAATATTGTAAGAGTATAAACTATTGTGTGTATTATTAACAGTGTAAAACACACACAAGAAAAAAAAAGAAACCAATAAGAATAAGGTCAGTTTCTCATCAGCAAAGCTCTAGCACTCCAATACCTTTTTCACATCTGAGTCCCCATGCAAGCCCACGCATTCTGCTATATGATACCAATCCATGTTCTCGTTTTTCTCATAGAGCGGGCAATTTTGGTTAAAATTCGGTGCTGATAATTCGCGAAACATTCATGGTGCCCCCACCACAAGTCTAAAGTCCGCAACAGATTTTCACGAGGTTTATCCAAAATATCCTGTTCCAAACATTTTTTTCAAATTCCTTGAGGATATACGAGCAGTGAGCAATATTTTCTATCCAAATCTCATTTGATTTTTGATATAAAGTTTCATGGAATGGAAAGACCTGCAAGTATTCAGCTGTTGGATTATCCATGTGCCCTTCTTAGCCTGTAAATCTGCCTGATTATTACCTACAATGTCACAGTATATAGTGATCCACTGGTGTACGATGAGCTTACCCACTACCATCAGTCTTTCAAGCGACAATATATTGAAAAAACACTATATTACAATATCCTCGACATTCTAAGATATTCTTAGAGGAGTGCTTCATATGACCCGATAGCTGCAGTATATTTCAAAGACTGTTGTTGTTCTAATGCAGCTGTAAATACAGTGACGGTTCATCTTTATGCCATAAGCAAAGGCTGCATCGCTGTTACTCATTTAGAGCTACCCAGGGTCACTTGCAGCTTGAAGATATGCTACGGACGCGAGTAACACTACCCCACATCGCTCTAGAATCCTATTAGGATCGGGACCTACGGTTTAAAGTGGAATCGAACTACGACAAACATTCGAACATTTCATATTACTAAATTCCACAAATATTTCAAAGACTGTAATGCATACTGTTTAGAATAATACAATGTTTAATGTTAATGTTTACAAGTGCAAGCTGTAAAGCTGTTTTCCCCTAATATAAAACCTTTTCAACCAAATGTATAAAACTTTCAGTCTAAAAACTAAATAACATGACACAATTCAATTATAATATGATTAACAAATTTCAATTATATATCTCAGCCTATCCTAAATTAATTATTTAATAGGATTTTGAATTAAAAATTCCTTTTCAAAATAAAAGCTGGTATAAAAATAAATTTTCAACATTTAACTCAATGAATTTAATTAAATTATTTCTGTAAAAAAATTTCAAAGAAATTTTTCTGCAGGGAAATATTATCACAATTGATTTAGTAAAATTGAATTTTAATATAAAAATGTTGATTAAATTTCGATTTTAATTAAATCAATTAAGATTGTGTTTCTCATCAGAAATATATTTCTTTGAAATTCTTTTTTTTACAGAAATAATTCAATTATTTTCATTGAGTTCAAAATAGAATAATAATTAAAACTGTTAAAAATATAACAAATTAGCTCACCTACTTTTGGACTGTAAAGCAAAATATCTCTTTCCATTAAATATAAGGCCGAAAATAATCGTAAAACCTATTTTCTACGCCATGCTTATAATTAAAATTTATTAAAATTGAAAATGATTAATAAGTAATAAAATATATATATTATTATTATTTTCTAAATAAGAAACAAGGAAATAAAAGGATTTATAAATATCTTTCCAAGTTCTTTTGAAATGAGAAAGAGATAAAAATTTAGGATAAAATATGCACAGCTGAATAAAAAAATAAGTAATTATGTTATGCTTAATAAGTTTAATAAATTAATTATAAAAATAACTTATTATTGAACATAATTATTATTTAATTATTTTTTAAAAATAAAAACAAATTAAAGTCAATTCTTCCTACTTTTTTTCACTATATTGCAGATAGTCCTTTATCAATAATTTCCCTTCATTTTTTTTTTTTTTTTCTCTCTGGCGCCCTCTATTGGTAGATATATGCAACTTAAATCTGAAAAAAAAAAAATAATAATTTAAATTTAATTACTGAATTAATATTTGAAAAAACTGTATTAACATCAAGTGTCATATACTGCAAGTTCAAAAAAAATGTATTTGAACTTGAGTATAGGAATAAAAAGTATTTTATTATCGATTGAAAATTTGAACGATATATATATATATATATATATATATAGTAGGAATATAGGGATATAATAGAGGTATATATAATATAGGGAGAGTGTGAACTAATTGTAGGTATTGAATAAGTGAACTTATATAACTAAACTTATAAGTTAAACTTATTTAAAAATAAATTATTAACTCATTATTTTTTTAATTTATTCAAGCATCTAAAACAAAAAAATTTTTAACCTTAAGTTCAATCATTCCATTTAAAAAAAAAAAACGAAATCACAAAAAAAAAAAAAATAGCCAAAATTTATCCAACATTCTTAAGTCACTAGAAATAAAAAGTCCTTAGATTTCCTTCAGAAAAGACCAGTCTATTTACTTCAAACGAAAAGACGCGAGCAATATTCTTTTGATTTTGATATGTTCCTCATTAGCTGGAAATTTTTGGAAGCTTTTGCGCAATAAAAAAGAACATCAACTGACTTCATAATCAAGAGCAACGATCAAACGGAGTCCCAATCTTATCTGTGAAGGGAATCTTTTGTTCTTGAGAATTTAGTTGGAAAGAGATGGCAGCGGTGCATTACCGGGAAATGAAATTCCACGCGCAAATGAGTTAATGCCGGGATCCCTGAAGCATTTGCAATTTGCATGTTCTTTTTAAGGAAGTGTGTTTGGAAGTTCACTTTATTGGACTAGTTCAGGGATTTTTACGATATTTGTTAGAGTTAAGAGGATTTCGTAGGATTAATTCCAGGATTTTTTTTTGGCGTTAGTTGTAGCTGAAAATGAGTAGAGAAAGTGCCAGTCGGTTTAAGACTATTAGTGTTTTTAGTAGGAGGGATATATTTATCTTAGCATTGTTTTTTATCCCGTAAGATTTGTGGTTTTAATTTAAATTTGATTGCAATTGTGTTTCTTTTTTATGGTTGTCGTATATATTACAGTTGTTGACTTTAACTTGATAAAAATTTAAAATCAAATCAATTTTACAAAGAAAATATTTAAACAATAGCTTTGTGTTTGATTTGTAAATACTCTCCATAGAAGCAGTGAGTTGGCGAAAGTTTGGTGTGTGACTTTTAGATCTGTTCATATAATCTAAGTTAACATTTTGACTCCCTTACCTGCATATTAAAATGCCAGTCAGTTAAGACTATTGGTTTTTCAGTATATTTATCTTAACATTTGTTTTTGTTGTTGTTTTCGTTAAGATTTGGTGTTTAAGTCTAAATTTGGTTACAAGTGCCTTTTTTTCTCTTTGATTGACGAATAGACTATCATTGTTACATCTTAACTTGACAAAAAGCTAAAATTGAATCAATTTTCCAAAGAAAGCATTTTAAAATTAGATTTATGAGTGATTTATTAATGCTTTCCATCAAGCAGTAAGTTGGTGACTTTGTAGTTCTGTTTGCAAAAGCTGAGCTAACGTTTTCCGCTGTTGGCTACATTGACATTTTATCAATATTTTTATATTTAAAGTTTTAAAAATATAACTAATCAGCTGGCCTAATGTTTTGTGTCGTAAAGCAAAATAATCTTTTCCGCCATTTATAAAACCAAAATATTTATGAGAATTTATTTTCTACGAAAGAATAATTTTTAAAATTTATTAAATTAAGAAACAATGAATAATTATTACAATGTATATTTTATCATTTTTTTTTTAAATAAGAAACAAGAAAAAAAATATACATGACCATTCTGTGTTTATTTAAATGAAGAGATAAAAATAAAAATAAGAAAAAATATACACAGCTGAATATAAAAATAAATAATTAACTTATTTAAAATTTAAAATTCATTCGAGCTGGTAAAACAAAACTTTCAATCTTAAATTCAAAAATTTCATTTAAAAAAAAAATCACAAAAGAAAAAAGAACCAAAATATATCCAATAGTCTTAAGCCACTAGAAATAAAAGTCGTCTGATTTCCTTCTGAAAAGACGAGTAGCATATTTACTCAAACGAAAAGACGCGAACCATATTCTTCTTTTTGATTTTGATTTGTTCCTTATTAGCTGGAAATTTTTGCAAGCTTTGCGCAATAAAAAGAACATCAACTGACTTCATAATCAAGAGCAACGATCAAACGGAGACCCAATCTTATCTGTGAAGGGAATCTTTTGTTCTTGAGAATCTAGTTGGAAAGAGATGGCAGCGGTGCATTACCGGGAAATGAAATTCCACGCGCGCAGATGAGAGTTAATGCCGGGATCCCTGAAGCATTTGCAATTTGCATGTTCTTTAAGGAAGTGCGTTTGGAAGTTCACTTTATTGGACTAGTTCAGGGATTTTTACGATGTTTGTTAGAGTTAAGAGGATTTCGTAGATTAATTCCAGGATTTTTTTGGCGTTAGCGGTAACTGAAAATGAGTAGAGAAAGTGCCAGTCGGTTTAAGACTATTAGTGTTTTTAGTAGGAGGGATATATTTATCTTAGCATTGTTTTTTTATCCTGTAAGATTTGTGGTTTAATTTAAATTTGATTGCAATTGTGTTTCTTTTTTATGGTTGTCGTATATATTACAGTTGTTGACTTTAACTTGATAAAAAATTTAAAATCAAATCAATTTTATAAAGAAAATATTTAAACAATAGCTTTGTGTGTGATTTGTAAATACTCTCCATAGAAGCAGTGAGTTGGCGAAAGTTTGGTTTGTGACTTTTAGATCTGTTCATATAATCTAAGTTAACATTTTGACTCCCTTACCTGCATATTAAAATGCCAGTCAGTTAAGACTATTGGTTTTTCAGTATATTTATCTTAACATTTGTTTTTGTTGTTGTTTTCGTTAAGATTTGTGTTTAAGTCTAAATTTGGTTACAAGTGCCTTTTTTTTCTCTTTTGATTGACGAATAGACTATCATTGTTACATCTTAACTTGACAAAAAAGCTAAAATTGAATCAATTTTCCAAAGAAAGCATTTTTAAAATTAGATTTATGAGTGATTTATTAATGCTTTCCATCGAAGCAGTAAGTTGGTGACTTTGTAGTTCTGTTTGCAAAAGCTGAGCTAACGTTTTCCGCTGTTGGCTACATTGACATTTTATCAATATTTTTATATTTAAAGTTTTAAAAATATAACTAATCAGCTGGCCTAATGTTTTGTGTCGTAAAGCAAAATAATCTTTTCCGCCATTTATAAAACCAAAATATTTATGAGAATTTATTTTCTACGAAAGAATAATTTTTAAAATTTATTAAATTAAGAAACAATGAATAATTATTACAATGTATATTTTATCATTTTTTTTTTCTAAATAAGAAACAAGAAAAAAATATACATGACCATTCTGTGTTTATTTAAATGAAGAGATAAAAATAAAATAAGAAAAATATACACAGCTGAATATAAAAATAAATAATTAACTTATTTAAAATTTAAAATTCATTCGAGCTGGTAAAACAAAACTTTCAATCTTAAATTCAAAAATTTCATTTAAAAAAAAAAATCACAAAAGAAAAAGAACCAAAATATATCCAATAGTCTTAAGCCACTAGAAATAAAAGTCGTCTGATTTCCTTCTGAAAAGACGAGTAGCATATTTACTCCAAACGAAAAGACGCGAACCATATTCTTCTTTTGATTTTGATTTGTTCCTTATTAGCTGGAAATTTTTGCAAGCTTTGTGCAATAAAAAGAACATCAACTGACTTCATAATCAAGAGCAACGATCAAACGGAGACCCAATCTTATCTGTGAAGGGAATCTTTTGTTCTTGAGAATCTAGTTGGAAAGAGATGGCAGCGGTGCATTACCGGGAAATGAAATTCCACGCGCGCAGATGAGAGGTAATGCCGGGATCCCTGAAGCATTTGCAATTTGCATGTTCTTTTAAGGAAGTGCGTTTGGAAGTTCACTTTATTGGACTAGTTCAGGGATTTTACGATGTTTGTTAGAGTTAAGAGGATTTCGTAGATTAATTCCAGGATTTTTTTTGGCGTTAGCGGTAACTGAAAATGAGTAGAGAAAGTGCCAGTCGGTTTAAGACTATTAGTGTTTTTAGTAGGAGGGATATATTTATCTTAGCATTGTTTTTTTTTTTATCCCGTAAGATTTGTGGTTTAATTTAAATTTGATTGCAATTGTGTTTCTTTTATGGTTGTCGTATATATTACAGTTGTTGACTTTAACTTGATAAAAATTTAAAATCAAATCAATTTTATAAAGAAAATATTTAAACAATAGCTTTGTGTGTGATTTGTAAATACTCTCCATAGAAGCAGTGAGTTGGCGAAAGTTTGGTTTGTGACTTTTAGATCTGTTCATATAATCTAAGTTAACATTTTGACTCCCTTACCTGCATATTAAAATGCCAGTCAGTTAAGACTATTGGTTTTTCAGTATATTTATCTTAACATTTGTTTTTGTTGTTGTTTTCGTTAAGATTTGTGTTTAAGTCTAAATTTGGTTACAAGTGCCTTTTTTTTTCTTTGATTGACGAATAGACTATCATTGTTACATCTTAACTTGACAAAAGCTAAAATTGAATCAATTTTCCAAAGAAAGCATTTTAAAATTAGATTTATGAGTGATTTATTAATGCTTTCCATCGAAGCAGTAAGTTGGTGACTTTGTAGTTCTGTTTGCAAAAGCTGAGCTAACGTTTTCCGCTGTTGGCTACATTGACATTTTATCAATATTTTTATATTTAAAGTTTTAAAAATATAACTAATCAGCTGGCCTAATGTTTTGTGTCGTAAAGCAAAATAATCTTTTCCGCCATTTATAAAACCAAAATATTTATGAGAATTTATTTTCTACGAAAGAATAATTTTTAAAATTTATTAAATTAAGAAACAATGAATAATTATTACAATGTATATTTTATCATTTTTTTTTTCTAAATAAGAAACAAGAAAAAAATATACATGACCATTCTGTGTTTATTTAAATGAAGAGATAAAAATAAAATAAGAAAAATATACACAGCTGAATATAAAAATAAATAATTAACTTTTTAAAATTTAAAATTCATTCGAGCTGGTAAAACAAAACTTTCAATCTTAAATTCAAAAATTTCATTTCAAAAAAAAAAATCACAAAAAGAAAAAGAACCAAAATATATCCAATAGTCTTAAGCCACTAGAAATAAAAGTCGTCTGATTTCCTTCTGAAAAGACGAGTAGCATATTTACTCCAAGCGAAAAGACGCGAACCATATTCTTCTTTTGATTTTGATATGTTCCTTATTAGCTGGAAATTTTTGGAAGCTTTGCGCAATAAAAAGAACATCAACTGACTTCATAATCAAGAGCAACGATCAAATGGAGACCCAATCTTATCTGTGAAGGAAATCTTTTGTTCTTGAGAATTTAGTTGGAAAGAGATGGCAGCGGTACATTATCGGGGAATGAAATTCCACGCTTACAGATAAGAGTTAATGCCGGGATCCCTGAAGCATTTGCAATTTGCATGTTCTTTTAAGGAAGTGTGTTTGGAAGTTCACTTTATTGGACTAGTTCAGGGATTTTACGATGTTTGTTAGAGTTAAGAGGATTTCAACGGATTAATTCTAGGATTTTTTTTTTTTTTTGCCTTTAGCGGTAGCTGAAAATGAGTAGAGAAAATGCCAGTCGGTTAAGACTATTAGTGTTTTTAGTAGGAGGATATTTATCTTAGAGTCGTTTTTTTTTTTTTTTGCGGTGGGTTTTGTGGTTAAATCTGCATTTGACAACCAGCGATTTTCTTTTTCTTTTCTTTGATTCTTGGTTTTGTTATCAATGTTATATTTTAAGTTGGTAAAAAAGTAAAAACTGGATCAGTTTTCCGAAGAAAATATTTAAAAATTAGATTCATGGGTGATTTTTTTAAAATTATTATTTTTGATGAACTGAAAGTTATTAAGAGCAGTGGTTTTAAAACTTTTTGCAATTGAAACGTATTTAAAATATATAGCATTTGTGGGTGCACTATACACAAATTTTTGGCAAACAGGCCTCCCCTCTACTAATGCTCCACAGTTTTATATTCAGAACATCAATATCACAGACTACAACTTACAGACGGCGGAGTCTCAGGGGCTCCAATAGAAAATTTTTTAACATTGAAAACAACAAGCAGCAAACTATGGAAGTTATCAATCCTAGTTTCTCGGAAACCTTCTTTGGCGCACTATTGCTGTTTGGCGAATTGTTATGTGAATAAAGAAGAAAAATATAATTAGAATAGTTAATTGTTTGTAATAAAAGCTTACAAGAAAACTAGTAACTAATGGCTATTTATATATTGATACATATTTCACTAGAATAGCACAGGGCGCACCTTTCGAGAACTTTTGTATTAGAGTTATATGACGGTGAAAAGTTAAGACATTTTTTTTTCTTATCTTGTAAAGGTTTATAAAGTTTAATTTATTTTTCAATTCCTTCTTTTAGCTCACACTTTCCCTATCAAATTTTCAATCGTTCATAAAATACTTTTTATTTGTCCACTCAAGCACAAATACATTTTTTTTTTGAACTTGTAGTCGATGACACTTGATGTTAATACACATTTTCCCAATATTAATTCAGTAATTAAATTTAATTAATTATATTTTTTTTTGAGATTTAAGGTGCATATATCTACCAATAGATGGCGCCAGATAAATTTAAAAAATGAATGAAAATGATTTATAAAGTACTTTCTGCAATAGAGTGAAAAAAATAGGAATTGACTTTTTAAATTTTTTTTATATTACTTGTTAGTTAGCTATTTGCTTATTTGTTTTCCTTAAAAATATATCGACGAACTGTAAATATTTTGAAAATAACTTTCAATACGGATAATTAATTAAAATGATACAATTTTTTAAAATCCTATCAATTTTATAAAAAAAAAAAATGTTTTATTTACTTCTATAAAAATATTAATTTACCAAATTTCATAGCATTTGGAATTAACGTTTCAAATCAAAGAAGATTTCATAATAATATGATTCTAGTAAAAGAAACAAATATATGTGGAATTTAGATTTAAATGGGAAAATGCCTGAAGAGATTCAATAACATCGGATTTTTTAGTCCTCTTTAAAAACAAATATTTGAAATGCTATTTGCATTGAGAAAGGAATGCCGTTGTCAAGTGATTTAGTTCAGGGTTTATTTACTTTAAAAAAAGCAATAAACTTCGCTAAGAATCAATTTTCAAAGATTTCCAGCAAAATAATTGGAAAGTCAAAAATTAATTCAAGAAATTTACTATTTATAATATTTTCCCGAGTAACAATTGTCTTTTGTAAAAGTTATTGTTCACAAGATTCAGTATTTTTGGTTAATTTAAATAATGATCCCACTAAAATAAAATACAAGCAGTTTTTTTATCTGGTTTAAATCAGAATTATTTATAATAATTATTATACAAATAAATTAAAGATGATTTTATAACAAATAAAATTAAAAACTAATTAAAGTAATTATTTAAAAATGCTCTTGCTTAATAGTAATTCAGTTTTTTTAAAGGATTTTGTAATTTAAATGTGAATTCTATAATAGTTATTTTGTAATAAATATATTTATATGAACCACATTCATAGATGTACAAAACGTACAATAACAAAACGTTCTTTAATATGTTTTGAAAATAATATATTTCATTTCAATAAAAATCATATTTTTTAATATTTTTGTATTACACTTTCGATGAGTATTGTCATAATAAAATTTCATAAATTATTATAAAATATTTTCTTGTTAAGCAATAATAGTTATTAACCAACCTGATAATCGAGATTAACTGTATTTTTCTTCAACTAGTCTCCTGTAATTCTTCTTCCCTAAAGAGAAGCTTTTGCTGAAAACATAATGAGTTATTAAACTCATTATGTTTTCAGCAAAATTAATCACTATAAAAGCATTGGAGTATGAAATCATCTTAAAATTAGAATATAATGGCATTAATGGCAATGTTCCTGTACAATTTTAAATAATTTTTCGATTTGTAAATGCTTTTAATGGTTAAGAGAATGAATTAATTTAATTAATATCAGTATAGCCTTCTAAGGTTAGAAACCTATGTTTATAAAACCCAACAAGAAAATTAAAAATATACAGGACATCATAAAAGATTTACCATATGTGTAATCCTCAATGCAATTGCAAATAAATAATAAGTAAATAAAAAAAATAAATAATTAATAGCGTAATCGGATAGACCGATATACAAGTTACCCATAAAATTAAATATTTAATGTAAGAACAAAACGCATTGTAGCAATCTTAAACAAACAAAAAAAATACATCATATTCATTCTATTAATTAGGTTTATTAGTTATCGTACAAAACTAAAAATAAACCCAGATTAAATAAAAAATAAAATAAATTATAAGATTCCAAACGATTTTATAAAAAAACTCTTGGAAATTAAAAAAAAAAAAAAAAAAAACAATAAATAAAAAAAAAAAACTATATAATTATAAACTATTTCATTTTCTTAAGAAATCTCCTTTTCACTTTGAAATAAAATCACCTTTTACTTTCACCAGACGATTCTTTAAAACAAATTTAAGCTAATTTTTCTGCTGAATTATTTTTTTTTTTTACTAAATTATTTAATAAATACTGAACTATTTTGTAAAAAAATAATATGTATAAAAAAACCTCCTGAAAGATATTTTAAAAAAAAATCGTGAAAGAAATTTACAAAAAAAAAAAAATAATAATAATAATAATAATAATAATAACAAAATAAAATAATAAAAAATAAAAAATAATAAAATAATAAAAAAATTAAAGACATTTAAATGATTGCAACTGGAAAAATAAAATAAATTATAAGATTCCAAACGATTTTATAAAAAACACTTGGAAATTAAAAAAAAACAATAAATAAAAAAACAACAAAAATAAAAAAAAAAAAAAAAACTATATAATTATAAACTATTTAATTTTCTTAATAAATCTCATTTTCACTTTGAAATAAAATTACATTTACTTCCCAGACGATTTTTAAAACAAATTTAAACTAATTTTTCTGCTGAACTAATTTTTTTACTAAATTATTTAATAAATACTGAACTATTTTGTAAAAAAATATTATGTATAAAAACCTCCTGAAAGATATTTAAAAAAAAAAAAATCGTGAAAGAAATTTACAAAAAATAATAATAATAATAATAATAATAACAACAAAATAAAATAATAAAAAATAAAAAAAGTAATAAAATAATAGAAGAATTAAAGACATTTAAATGATTGCAACTGGATTTTATGGATATAATTTCAGATTATTCCAAATAATGTAGTATGGTATATTAGGCGTCATATTTTTAACATTTTGAGAAAATTAAAAAATTTTATTTTTAACTCTTAATAAATGTACAAAAATAATGAATCATTCAAACTTTCTTGTGTCATTCAAACTTCTTTCACATTTTCTTTGAATCGTTCTTCTGTCTGCATCACATTAATTTTGGATTGCAGTTAATTAAAACTATTTTTCTTAAAGTTTGTAACCTTAAAAAAAATCGTTTGCTCGGAATATACAATTGTTTTGATGTAATACAAAAGAATACCGAGTTGTGGACAAACAGCTGTTTTCGGAGTTTAAAAGAAGTGATACCTTAAGAAGGAATATGTGTTAAATTAAGTTTTTAAGTGTTTATTCTCGTTTCTCGTTACTGTTAGAACGTTATAGCACCCGAGGAAAATTTAAGTTTTCCTTGGAATTTCAATCTTTACGGTTTTTAGGATAAACCTACTTTTGTAAACACTAATAGAAAACTTACATCTGCAAATATTGTCAGAAAGAGTGTTTTTAATTTAGAATATTTTTTTTGTGTGTGTGTCAGTTTAGCCCTTTTCAATCGAAAGAAAAATTGCAGAATAAACTAGTATAACTCTGTTTGAGACAATGCGGCATACTATGGCAACAGATGTGATGTATCAACTTAGCCTATGTATAGGGTATAATGAGGTATTATGGGTAATAAAATAATAATTTCAGTATAGTGAGGTATCACCCTATACCAGCCTATGTATAGGTTATAGTGAGTATTACCCTATACCAGCCTATGTATAGGTTATAGTGAGTATTACCCTATACCAGCCTATGTATGTATAGGGTATAGTGATGTATTACTCTTTACCAAGCCCAATAAGAACCTATGTATAGGGTATAATGAAGTCTTACCCTATATCAGACATACCTAGTACGCTGTATCATTCCGAAACAAAATTCCTCTATCTAATGAATATTATTTATTAGATGCTTTGGAATTGTAAATGACATCCTATTTGGGAATCTAGGAGTCAGGCTAAATTGGAAGCAGGCATTGAAGCAGTTTTTACAGGGTGGAGAAAAAATATGGAAATTAGGCAGATCCTTTGGGATTACCGAATTTATCTTACGACACCAAAAACAACTCAACCTCTATAAAAATCGCTTTGGAAGGAAGCCAGATTTCTTAATATCCCTCCCCACCAAATAGTGGCTCTTAACAAACTCGCTTAACATACTTCGGAGCCAAGTTGGCTACTTTACGGAATGAGCCTGTTTGGCATCCGAAAATTGGCTTATATTTTTCGCTGAAGTAAAAAACCAAATAAGAAAGGTTTTTATTAAAATTGACAAAAATTGTCGTAAAAGATTGGCTGGCGTTATATCTTAAACACAACCCATACATATCATTAAAAGTACCAGAACTGAAAAATGTAAGACTTGTCACAACCTTTAACAACAAGGCAGTCAAAAATTGCTTTAAAAATTTACATGCACTGTTTGAAAAGTACAAAATCAGAAAAATGTGAATCTACAATGTAGATGAGACTTGGATAATAACCATGCAAAGGCATTGGAGCTAAGAAGAATAAATTAATTAGGCGCTTTAGAATCCCAGAAAAAGTAGAAAATGTCACTGTGATTTGTGTTTTCGATACATCAAAACATGTACATTTATATTATAAAAAATACTATATGCATTAAATATTCGGTTATTACAATGCATGTACTGCAATGAATTCCCCCATTACATGGTATTATAGGGGTATTATATCCAATATTTTGTCGTTTATCTTTGTTACCTTTTATTTAAATATTAATCTGTATTTTACTTACATTTTAATAATTATTTGTTTTTTTGATAAAAATGAAGGAATTTTAGATTTAAGAAAGTGTAGTTTGTATAAATATTAGCATTTTTACTTGTAATTGTAAAACTTTTAAGAAATAACAAACATTTTTTACTCCTATGCGCAAAACTTCTCCTTAAAACCACATACTAATATTTCCTCACTGAATGGATGGAATTATCTTCTATGGTGGGCAATACCTCCCTAAAAACTGTTTAGAAAAATGAATTACTGAAAAAAAATTAATCGCACTCAATGAATATTAAAATTCCCCATAGTAAATCATTATAAAACTTATATTGCAAAAACTCTCTAAAGTAAGTGAAGTTCTATAATTCTCTATTAATTAGAGTATAGCAATTAAAAAATCAGTTGACAATACTAACAATATTATAATTATTAATTTGTGCTTAGGTAAAGATCATGTCATTAAAAAATAAAAAATAAAAATACTTAAGTACTTTTTTCTACCATTAAAAATGATAAAAAAAGCATTGTAAAATAAACAATATACATTAAAATCTGTAAGTCCAACAAAGATGTCATGGAATAAACCGAATTATTATTAATAAAATAAAAATTCATCTGCTAAATCACTTACAACTGATTTTCATAAATATGAAACAAGCACATTTGTTCATACATTAACCAACTTCAGAAAATAAAAATTATTAACTATTTTATATCAAAGAAATATACTGGTAGACATCATTATTAATAATAAACTGCCAGCAGACATTATTAATTACATAAATTGTTCTTAATAATATTATGTCTCTTAATTTGTTAATAATGTAATGTCTCAGTATGCTCTTAATAACGTTCTAATATAAATCTAGTTAATATACTCACAATTCAAAATGAGACAATTATAATGAACCATGTGTTGCCATTTACAGATTCAAAATGAAATGAGACATCTGCTGAATTTTGACAAAGCAGACTAATTACTATTAATTTGAATAATTTAAGTATAATAATTCATGCTTTTCATGTGAATTTAATTTTTAAAGCATGTAACACATGCTTTACCAATAAGAGATCATAAATTTAATTTAACTTAATAATGATATTTATTTCTATTATTTGCATTCGAACAGCAGAGAAACAATATAATATGTCCTAACCATACATTGTCTCTTAGTATGTTCTAAATAATGTTCTAATATAAATCTATTTAATGTTCCAACAATTCAAAATGAAGCAATTACAACGAAACATGTGTTACCGTTTAGAGATTCAAAATGAAATGTTACCTCTGTAACATATTTGAGCATTACCTGAATTAAATTCTCTTCAAAAATTTGTTGTGACCCAAATAAATCCATGAGAATTATGACTTTCAGATTTTATAAAGAAGAATTTTAGAGTTTTAAGATGGTCAACTCTATGATTATTGTTGTTCTACTTTTAAGTATAAATTTATAAATAAATAAAATAAATTTTTCCATTGAAGTTTCCATGTATTTAAATTATGAATTTATAATTTAATTACATTTTCTCCATTGTTCCATTTTCTCCCCATGTTTCTTATGTGTGTTGTTCTTTATTTTTGCAATTATTAAATCACGGCAATTAATATGAGGCCATTATGTTATTTGAGAAATAGGTAGATATAGAGATAAATAAATAAATTGTACATATCTTTTAAGATAATGAGAAAAGAGACATTTTTACTGGTAAAATGGTAATGAATATTGTTATTTAAATGACATTTTAATTGCTGCAATTCATCGATTGGTATATTTTATTTATTTATTTATTTTAAGTCTGTCTGCATATAAACAGCACAACAACGTAAACGAGTACCTCAACCATTAAAAATTCGCCAACCGTAAAAAAGTCGCCAAATTGGCGTAATACCTAATTTGCCCAAACTGGGTAATATTTATTTTTTAACGGATATTGATTTAATTTCTAAATGTATCTCAATTTATCTTGGCTTGGTATTAAATGTATGCGTGCAAATTTTGCTAATTTTTTATGTAAACTGAGCATATGCATAGCAGAACATGCACACAAAGTTTGAAATATATATGTATATATATATATATATATATATATTATATATATATATGTATATATAAACCATATTTGAAGAGAAATAATGAGTTATATTAGAAGAAGAAAATGCTAAAAGCCACATTTTGAATATAAAAAAAATGCGTTGTAGCTGTAAATAATTTCTTCTTCAATACATTTGAATAGAAATAAAAATGGGCTTCATATCGGAAAAAAATTGTTTATGGCCACATTTGGGGAGAGAAAAAATTGCTTGTTTTGGAGGAAAAAGTGTTTAAAGCCACATAACCGAAGGAAAAAAAATGGGTTGCATTTGAAAAAGAAAATGTTTAAAGCCTCATCTGAAGATAAAAAAAAATGGATTGTATTAAAAAGAAGAAATTGTTTAAAACCACATTTGAAGAGAAAAAAATGCGTTGAATTACAAAATGAAATTGTTTAAAGCCACATTTGAAGAAAAAAAATGGGTTGTATTTTAAAGAATAAATTATTTAAGTCACATTTCAAGAAAAAAAAAAAAAATGGTTGCATTAGGAGAAATTGTTTAAGGCCAAATTTGAAGAGAAAAAAAAAAAGCTTGCATTGCAAGAACAAATTGATTAAAGCCACATCTGAAGAGAAAAAAAAAATGTGTTACATTTGAAAAACATTGTTTAAAGCCACATATCTGGAAAAAATGGGTTGCATTTGAAAAAAATTGTTTAAAGCCACATATTTGAAGAAAAAAATTTATTGTATTTGAAAAAGAAATTGTTTAAAGCCACATTTGGAGAATTTTTTTTTTTTGTCCTCAGCAAAATTTAAAAAATGCGGAATTAAATAAACTTATTATAATGACAGTTCTTTAGCAAAAAGTTAGCAAATCTAATTACTAAACAAAGAATTATTTTATAGAATAGTAATAAAATTGCAGATATATATTTGAGTGAAATAAAAAAAAAAAACATCAACTTCACAAAGTTTTAATGCATTTTAACCAATTTAAACAAAAGAATAAATTACATAAAAATTTCAATTTACTGAAAAAGTTATCGAAATTATTACGTGTGAAAGATTAAACACTCGTGATATTAAACAATTCCTTTCCAACGGAAAGAAATATTTCCCAAACCTCAAACGCCTCTTTTTCATTAACATCAATTCAATTCTAGCAAACCACTTCATCAGCAGAAAAAACCGCATGTGCAACTACAGTAGCCTGCATAAATTCAGTTGGCTGTCAAGCGTTGTTGTCTCGCTGGCACCTGCTTCCCACAACATCTGCTCCGGGGTCACGCAACTCGAACAGATATCGTTTGGCATCCCATTTTCAATTCATGAGGACACCCAAATAGAGTGTTTATGCGACACACCTGTTTGGAAAAGGGTTTTCGAAGCATGTAACCGTGTGCTGTGTCACGGACTGTGACCGTTGATTAATTTGTGTGTTTTCAGATAGAACACAACTGATAAGGCTTTTTTTGCTAAGAAAAAGAAGTTATGTTGGTTCTTACATAATGGTTTACATCACAGATTAGGAGGTTTAAAAACTGTGACTCTTTTAGAAAAATAAAAATCAACTTTATAAGTTTCTAGGCATTAATGTTAAGAAGGGAATTCAAATGTATTGTTCATTAATACAATCAGTAACAAAGATTGCTGCTAAAAACAGTAGCTAAATAAAAGGTGTCAGGAGACTTTTCCCCAGCATATTAAAAGTATTATAAAAGTACCTATATAAAAGCTAATAAAAATAAAAATGCTTATATAAAAAAAGAGACTTATAAAAAGTTATGTTGGATCAACAATGAAAGAAGATCTTATGTACGCTGTTATTTTATTAAGACGTAAAAAAGATTTAAAGTATTACAAAACACTACATTTTTGTGCTTAAAATGTACAATTTTCTATTATTAAAATTAGCATAAATTTTAGTAAATCGAATACTTTTTTATCTGTAATATTTGAAGAAATAAATAAATTATTATTTCAATAAATGCGATTGATTTTTATCAACTCAACTCAATTTAACAAATCAATGCTTAAAAAAGGTCTATTTTTAACTTAATATGATTAAAACCGAAAAACAGATGTTTAATGCGATTGTAAATAAATATTGATAATCATATGCGATGAATTAATTTGTAAGTTCGTATTTTAGCTTAACGTTATAAGTAACACACATTATATAATAATTTGCCATGTGGCAATATAGGTCTGGTTATTGTACTTGTATTTCCTGTATTTTTCAGCAATAATACAATCGGTATTTTTTGTTGAATTTATAGATTCTTAAGAATAAGGCAAGTTTGGACCACAATCATCTTCTATCTTATTAAATATTTAAATTTTCAAAAATTAAATTTTTTAAAATCATATATATTTTTCAGCAAATATTGGAATAAAAAAATTGTTTACACACAATGTAATTAGTTGCAAAATTGTTATTTTTTTTTACTTCCATATATAATGTAGAGAATACTTTTTATAAATAGAATAATTTACTAACTCTATTACATTAACTAACAAACCGTCGCAATGAACTTTTGCGTTCTTGTTATGTGCATAATTTATTTCACAAATGCGGGTGAGTGTTATTTACCATCATTTGATTCAAGAATATGAATGAAATAAGGGTAAAGAACAGACCACATCATTTTAGATCGCTTATGAAAAAAGGATTCGTTAATTATAACCACGACACAGAAGTATTTCAAGGTTATTCACTTATTTCTGAATACATTATACCACCCTAAAATGAATCACTGTTTCAATAGAGAGTCATTTGGCGGAATTGTTTAAATTTCCACCAATAGATTTGAATCATAATCATTTCGTATGATTATTTAATAAAATTTGTCTATTTGAAATTCATGTCAGGTAGAAAGGATGGTTTCTCTTATTAATAAGTTGAATACGAACAGGGGAGAATATAAAATAGTTAAAGATGGTATTTTTTAAAGAATTATTCATGAAAAAAATATTTTTTAAAGAAATCCTGCCAATAATTTTATTTTTTATTTGAAATTACTAAATATATTTATTTAATGAACTTTGTTCTTTAAAAAATGTAAGACCATGCTTTTTTTTATTATCTGTTCACGTAGTCATTTCTGTTCTTTCAGTAAATAAATAAATAAAAAAATATTTGATGAAAACGTGCAATTTGGATTATACATATTATTACTTTGAATGAGAAGAGGGTCATTTACTTTTTTTCCTCCAAAATGGGTCAGTTTATCCAAGTTGAACTTTTAGAGTAATTGATTCATATTGATAAATTGTTAGATAAACTTCCGGTAGTGAATTTAACTACACAAATTAATCAGTTGAAGATAGAACTTTTTAAAGAATTGTTAATTACAAAATAATTTTTAAAAAAAATCCTGCCAAATATTTATTTTTATTTGAAATTACCAAAGTTATTTAATCAACAATGTTCTACAAAAAAAATATTACACATTATTCTTATTTTTACTGTCACGTTCTTGTTTACTTTCACGTGCTCATTCTTATTCTTTCTGCAATTAAATAAAAATATTTGAGAAGACACGTGCAATTTAGATTGCACATATTAGTACTTAAAACGATGCTCCATTTTGAGGGAAAAAGTAAATGGCCACTATATAGATGTTGAACTTTGAGGTTGATTTGTTTTGTATTTGTGGATCGTAAGAGAAACTTCCAACAGTGAGTTTAAATGCACAAATTAATAACAATAGTATAAATAAGTCGTTTAGTAAAAAAAAAAAAAAATATATATATTTATTATAAGTTCAAAAATGCGTTGTTTTTACAAAGAATTTGTTTAATATGAATTAAATAGATCAAAGCGCGAACGCAATTCTCTTTTGTTACGCACTTTCTTAATTGTTGTCCTTTTTTTATTGGCTGATTTCGAAACATCAGATGTTTTCGTGTTACAGGGTAGGGTTGTCAACCCTCTGTCCCTCTTTTACAACCCTATTAGAGCGGGACCTACTGTTTAAAGTGGGTTCCAAAACCATTATAAACATCCATATCACCACGGGGACTCGAACCCTGTGGCATCTAGCTCCAGAGAGCTAGTCTCATTGCCATTAGCCCCAGCATTTTAATATTAAGAGAAGATGATTGCAATTTTTGCATTTGATTGCGTTTGAATTGCGTTTGAGAAATTTGCGGATCGTAAGAGAAACTTCCAGTACTGAGTTTAAATGCACAAATTAATGACAGTAGTATAAATAAGTTTTTAGCCCTAAAAATATATTTATTTTAAGTTCAAAATATGTGCTGTTTTTCAAAGACTTTGCACTTTTAACTATTTAGTTCATATTAAACAAACACATTTGTATTTTTTGTAATGTGCTTTCGACTATATAATTTTTCTTTTCATTGGCGCAACAGCCCCATGGTGGGTTGAGAAAGTCTACATACTCGATGATTTCAAAACATGAGGTGTTTTCGTTTTACAGAGTAGGGTTGTCAGCTTTACGCTAAGTCTCTACAGTCTTATTAGACCGGGACCTGAGATTTAAAGTGTATTCCTAATTATTACAAACAATTACCGACGGTATTCGAACCCGACACCGAGCACCAGAGCACTAGTCACTGTGCCATCAGCCCACTATTTAAATGTTACGTTATTCAAAATCGTTAATGTTTACTTTCAAAATATGTTTCATTATATCTTGCATCTAATAATTCTTTACTTGATATATATATATATATATATATATATATATATATATGATTATATATATAAAGTCCCCCTTTCAAAATGCTGTAAAAAAAAAAAGAACCATTCCTCACAAATTTGAGTTTAAATTTGAACTGAAGACAATTGAAGAAGGGAGAAAAAATGCGTCATCAAAAAAGTACCAATGTATATTAATAGATGGCGCTGTAAGTGGCATAAAGAAGGTGAATTCGGCTGCCAGAGATATTTTTGAATCGAAATTACAACGTTTCTGGCATGAGTTGTAAAATAAACCAACTGTAGTGCTTGATGTTTCGATCTTTTGACGGAAAAAAAAATGTCTTCCAAATCATTTAATAGTTGTGGCACTGTTAGTGGAAATCCCATCCACCACGACAAGGTCATACCAAATTGGATGGGAAAAATAGATGGAACTCTTTTGATGCTGTACTGTTTTCCCCTTCTTCAAGTATCTTCAGTTCAAATTTGAAATTGTGACATCAGTGTGAAAATCATTTGACAATAAAGAAATAAGATTGCTTCCTCTATAGTTCTTTATAATCATACATCTTTTTTAACGTTTTTAAAAATACAAAGCTCTGAAATTTATATAACGTATATTACCTGTGTAACAAGATAAATTTTAGAACTTTTTCTAAAGGTTGATTCTAGTACATGAATAACGAATAATGTGAAGCAATCTATTGTTTTGGTAACGTTAAATTCCAATGTAATGTTAGCGAATGATAACAAATCAATTGTCAACATTAAAAATATTATGAAAAAAAAAAAATTATGTATAAATAAGTTTTTTTTAAAATTATGTTAAAAATTATTATTGTAAGTAAAATAGTAATTAATAAAAAATAGCAAAGTAAATAATAATCATAAATAAATAAATATATTGTTGTATTTTTATCAACATAGATTATATATTTTTTTATATACAATTGATGTTGGAACTTTAACGACATAAATGTATTATATTGTTATATCAACATAAATGTACATAACTTGTCTTATTAACATAGATTTTATACTTTTATCAATATAGATTGTATATTTTATCAATATAGATTTTATACTTTTTATCAATATAGATTTATACTTTTATCAATATCGATTTTGTATATTTTTATCAATGTCGATTTTATATTTTTATCAATATAGATTTTATATTTTTATCAATATAGATTTATATTTTTTTATCACAAAATTATATATTTTATTTTTATCAAATGTTCAAAATTGTTGTATTTTTATCAACATAAATGTATCATTGTTTTTAATAAAATAAAATTAAATGTAGTGAAACATGAATTTAGTTCTTCAAGACTTGCTTTTATTTCAGACTTCAATTTTCGTTCAAGACTTGTTCAAGACATCTTTAGTCTTTTTAAGACTTCCTGTAAAAAACAACAGAGTTTCAATCAAAATCCATTGCCCCAAAACAATACTGTAATCGTTGATGTTCTTCACAATTTTTTTCTTTTTTACTTTCCAACTTTAATTTATATTATTTTTTTTTTTTTACTTTTTATACACAAAAAACTATCCTTATTTCTTTTCTTTTTTTCTTTCAAAAAGAAAGAAAAATAATAATAATGGAAAATCATTTTACAATGAAAGAAATAAGATTGCTTCTTCTATCGTTCTTCATAATCATACTCATCTTTTAGCGTTTTCTTTTTACTTCATTTATCTCCAATGTTCGAGCCAGATGTCTGATTTCTTCTGCTTCTAGATTTTTTTTTTCCCCCGTTATTTCAATCTGCTCTGGTATATGTATCGCTTCAGAATTCAGTCGGCTATCGTGAACATCTGTAGTTTCGTTATTTGAGAAACACAAAGAGATAACGATAACAGTGCAAGCAGAATGGACTCAAATGAATGAATGTATTGAATGCTTCTGTTTATTTAACGGCTGATTGCTTTCTTATTTTGAATGTCTAAATTCAAGGCTTAAAACAACAGAAATGTTGATTGTTTGTTTTAGATTTTGATTTGTTTTATATTTCAAATGGGTATTTCAAATATTAAACAAAAGAAGTATAGAATTTCTGTTTGTTCAAAGCAATTTTTAACTGAAAATGATATAATGTCAAACATTAATTAATGTACAGAGAAATAATGATAAATAAACATGATGCACCAATTTTTATAGGATAAATTGTAGTTGTTTAATTTTAATACGATGCGGATTCCAGCTATTTATCTTGATATTATATATATGTATACAGGGTGATTATAATTAATGGTTTGCTTTCAAAAAGCTGTAAAAAAGAACCACTCGTCAAACATTTACGTACATTTATGTTGATAAAATTGTGACATAAATTGCATATTAAAAGATACGCCTTTTATGTTGATAAAAAGTACAGTAATATATTTTTATTTTATTTATAATAATTGCTTACTTTGCTATTCTTATTAATAACAATTTTTATTTACAAGCATGATTTTTAACATCAGTTTAAAAGAAATATATGTTTGTATATAGTTATATTTTTCCATAAGTTTTTTTAATGTTTACACTTTATTTGTTATCATTCACTAACGTTACAGTGGAATTTATCGTTACCCAGATTATAGGTTGTTTTACGTAATTTCTTATTCACGTATTCTAATCAACCTTTAGAAAATTCTAAATGTATCTTGTTATACAGGTAATATAAGTTATATAAAATTGAAAGCATTGTATTGTTGAAAACTCTAAAAGGTGAGTATGGTTTTGAAGAACGATAGAGGAAGCAATCTTATTTCTTTCATTGTAAAATGATTTCCCTTATTATTTTTTTTTTTAACTGTTGTAAGAAAAATGAAAGATAGAAGGATATTTTTTTTTGTATTAAAAAGTAAAAAAATAAAATAAATTTTTGTTGAAAGTAAGAAAAAATTCTTTGAGGAACATCAACGAATACAGTATTGTTTGTGGGCGATGGATTTTGATTGAAACTCTGTAGTTTTTATAATAAATTTTAAAAACAGACTAAATATGTCCAAAAATTAATCGGGCGAAATAGTGAAGATTAAAATAAAAACATTCTTGAATTTAATTTATGTTTCCCTACTTTAATTTAAGTATATTAAAAACAACGATACTTTTATGTTGATAAAAATACAACAATTATGCATATTTATGTTGATAAAAATACAACAATTATGCATATTTATATTGGTAAAATAACAATGCAATACATTTATGTCGATAAAATTGCAGTGTACAAATTGCATATTTTAATACACAATCTATGTTGATTAAAATGCAACAATTATGTACATTTATGTTATTTATAGCATTATTTATGTTAAAACTACAATACAATAAAATACAATACATATGTTGATACAATCTATATTGATAAAAATACAACAATTTTGTACATTTATGTTTAAAGTTTTTTTAATTATTTTATGAACATAAATGTACAAAATTGTTGTATTTAAAAAAAAAAAAAAAGATATATTTATGTATAGTTAAATTTTTTTCCATAATATTTTTAATGATGAAACTTGATTATTCTCTGACGTTATAGTGGAATTTAGCGTTATCCAGATAATACATTGTTCCACGTTATTCTTTATTCAAGTATTCGAATCAAACTTTTGAAAAAGTTCTAAAATTTATAAGGTTATACAAGTAATATACAATATGAATTTGAGAACACTGTATTGTTGCCATTTGAGAAACTGTATTGTTTTGCCAACACTTTGTATTGTTTTTTATTATTGTTTATTGAAATAATATCAGAAAATAATAATAAAAATGTTATGGTTATTAAAAAGATAAACATCGTTGGCAATATATTGACATTTATGAATCAATTGGATTTAATAGCAACATAGGGACTGTAGTAAGACATAAACGTTAACTTAATAAATGACTGTTGTATATCGTTGACTCAATATACAGCAGTAAATTGTAAACTCGAGGCTGAATGCCTTTATACTAGATGGACACCAATTCTCAACTGTGCAATAACATAGCTCGGTAAACTATCATATACCTTACAGCTGTATTAATACATCTCTTGAATAGCGAACATTTCTGCATTCTGTTGTGGAATGATCTCTGTGATGGAGATTATGGTTGTGTTACCATGAAGGCATTCACTATGTAAATGCTTTTAGGGTAGTGTCGAATTGTAAACATATGTAATAATACATCAAAGAGTATCATCATTTTTTTTTTTGTAAATTATTTCAAAATAATTTTAGTTGAATATTTTAATTGGGAAACCGGAAATAAATTATAATTCTGATTTATTATTAATTTATTATAAGAATAATTATGTTATTCAACTGAAATTCGAGAATATATTTATTTAGTTACAAAATTTAAGTGAGTTTAGCATATGAAACACAGAACCCATTAAATTTTTTTTAATTAAATAAAAACACAATTTTTTTATGATACATTATGAAGCAGAAAGTAGAACAGCTTATTTTAATATATGTGCTATATATTTCTAACTTCTATAGAGAATTATAAAAATTTAGTATGTCAACTTCGAACGTATTTATTATTGCATAGTTAATTCTGATATTATGTGCACCGAAATTATATTTCTAGTTGAATAAAATATTGATACAAACTGATAATATTTATAAAATCAATGATTTAAAATCGTTTGTTTCTAAAATCGTTTTATATATATATATATATATATATATATATATATATATAGTGTAGGAATTACTAATACTTTATTAATTTATTTAGACAACTGATTGCCTCACTAATCAATATTGGTTATTATTTACTTGAATTGTGAAATGCAACAATATGATTTGTATATTGGAAACATATATAGTTGTTGTTCTTATTGGTGAATGCTAGCCGAAATTATTTCTTTTTAAATATTAACATATTATTAAATTATTTTGAAGCGCTTGGATTTATTTAATCAGCGGCCATGGCAAAAATCTAAACATACAATAATCGCTTCTAAGAACAATAGGATCTATAATATGACAATAACAACAATACATCTAACCATAGGATTTTTCTTGTTGAGAAACTCTCTAGATAATATTTTTGTTATAGAATTTTGCCAAATTTTTATTTATGAGATTTAAAATTAGAAAAAAATAAATCTCGTATGTGGCCAAAAGGGGCCGCTAAGAAGTTAACACAGCTTATGCAAACAGATCTAAATAATCCTCTACCGATCTTTCACCAGCTTACACTGCTCCGATGGAGAGCATTAATAAATCACCCACAAATCTATTTTTAAAACATTTTCTTCATTGGAAAATCGATTCAGGTAAAATATATCATTTATAAAATAAACAACAATCAAAGCAAGGAAAAAGAAAGTCACTTGTAGTCAAGTTTCTGACTGAACCACAAATCTTACAAGAAAAAAAAAATGATGCTAAGATAAATATCCTCTTACAAAAAAACACAAATAGTTTTAACCGACTGGTACTTTCTCTCTACTCATTTGCAGCTACCGCTAATACAAAAAAAAACCTGGAATTAATCCTACGAAATCCTCTTAACTCTAACAAACATCGTAAATTCCTGAACTAGTCCAATAAGTGGACTTCCAAACGCATTTCCTTAAAAAGAACATGCAAATTGCAAATGCTTCAGGGATGCTGGCATTAACTCTCATTTGCGCGCGTGGAATTTCATTTCCGGTAATGCAACGCTGCCATCTCTTTCCAACTAAATTCTCAAGAACAAAAGATTCGCTTCACAGATAAGATTGGGACTCCGTTTGATCGTTGCTCTTGATTATGAAAGTCAGTTGATGTTCTTTTTATTGCGCAAAGCTTGCAAAAATTTCCAGCTAATAAAAGAACTTATCAAAGTCAAAAGAAGAATATGGCTCGTGTCTTTTCGTTTGATGTAAACATACTACTCGTCTTTTTCTGAAGAAGAAAATCAGACGACTTTTTATTTTTGTAGTGGCTTAAGAATGTTGGTTATCTTTTTTTGTTGTTGTTTTCTTTGGAGTTTCCTTTTTTAATACCCTTTTATTAGCTTCACTGCTGTATGTTTGTAAATGTATGTAACTGACTCTTTGCGCTCGATTTTGGGACTGATAGCGCCATATACTGGCGAATCAAACTGATCAAAACCTACCTATTTTGTTTAATTATTTTGTTTAATCTTAATTCCTTTTATTTTTATTTTACTTTCATCTTAAAATTCTCATTTAACTTCAACCTTTTATTTTTGGGCATAGTCAATGGAAAAATAATAATAATAATAAAAAAAAATAATAAATAAATAATTAATAAATAAATAATAATAAATAATAAATAATTAATAAATAATAATAAATAATTTCCTAAATTTTAAATTCATTTTATTTATTTTTAATTAATTCTATTCATTAATTTAAGAAACTACAATTTATGTTAATGTTTTAATTAATTTAAGATGTGGAGGTTTTGTGATTCTTAAAACCACCAAGGAACTCCGTAAACCGGTACGGCCGTTGCCCAGCTGTCTTTCACCCCGGGTAGAAATTCAGTAATATCCGCGATCGAATTGCTCTTCCTATTGGCCGAAAATTTCGGTGGCTAAAAAGAGGCGGATCTCAAAGGCATAGGAGTGCGATCATGTCGAATTGCGCTCTTCCCTATTGGCCGAAAATTTCGGTGGGTAAAAAGTATGTAAAATTAGCAGTTTAAAAAAATTAAAAAAAAAAAAAAAAACACGCTTTTAGAGTTAATCAGACTAAAAAATGCAAAAAAATAAATTAGTTTAAAAAAAAAAAAATACGCTTTTAGAGTTAATCAAAATCTAAAAAGTAAAAATAAAAAATTGTTAACATAAAAATAAAATGACTTTTGACGAAAAATGAATGTCACTGTTCTAAAAGCGTGGGGTGCTCGATATCAATCGTTATAATTTTCACTAGTTTCATTTTCGAAAATGTAGAGTTAGTTTAAAAATGTCATACAAATCACCCCACGCTTTTAGATCAACATTCATTTCTCGTCAGTCATTTTATTCTTATGTTAACAATTATTTTTTACTTTTTGATTGATTAACTCTAAAAGCGTATTTTTTATTTTTTAAACTATTAATTTATTTTAACGGAATTGTTGAATTTACGTTTAAAAGTTTTGTCTCCGAATCTCGAATAATTTTGTAGTAAGTTAATAAATTTAAATTTAATTACTTATTTTAATATTGAGCTGTGCAGCTTTTATCATAATTTTATTTTATCTCTTATTTATTAAAATGGACTTAGGAAGCTTGTTTATAATTCTTATTTGCTTGTTTTTATTTTAGAAAATAATAATAGAATATACATTATTGTATTAATTCTTAATTATTTTTTTTAGTTTAATAATAATTTTAAAAAAATTACGTGATAAGAATATAAGTCAGCACAATTATTTTTTGGTCTTAAAAATAATGAAAAAGGATATTTTTTTTTACATCCCAAAGAGTAGGTCAGCTAATATAATTTCAAAAAATCTAATTATTATTATACATTGGTAGGACAACAAGTGCATAACTTTAACTTTTATATATATAACTCTAAATGGTCACTAAAAACGTTAAAAGTAGTAAACGATAAAGTAAAAATCTACATAAGTAATTTCATTGAACATTTAATGAAAACTTTTTGTGTATTATACAACATTTGAGTATTATGATAATGATTTCAAAGTTTCACTTCTCACGTTAATTCCTCAGTGTATTTGCTAGACACAGTAATTGATGTCGCAATTGCAGTTAATGTTTGTTGTGTATTCCATCTGTTCAAGTATTTCGTTCTAGAAAGTCAAAGGCCTGGAATCTTAATGAACTCCGTCTTAGAATATTAGCAGATTGAAAAACCCTCTTTAGACAACAAGAGTGAAAACTTCATCATCAAACATCGTCAAAAATGTAAAGAAATATCATTCCAAATTTCTAGAATAAAAGGTAAAGGATATTTTTTTTTCAATTATAATATTATCTTTGGATATTATTGGAACACTTCAGAAAATACAGAAAAACATTTATTCTGTCAGCGCTACTTTGAAATTTTCTGACAAAAAAAAAAAAATTTCATTGATCTAACTTTATAATAAAATTGCGATTTAATTTCCTCATAATTTATTTTTTTATTTTATAAAATTCTTATAATTATTTCAAACTTCTTAAATTCTTATAGTTTTTCATCCGATTTTAAATCCAATGATTTATTTTTAATTCTCTGACACATAACATGAGTTAAAAACCATTCAGAAATATCGATTTAATGGAGGAAAAAAAAATAAATGCTAAAATTGATCATTTTTTGAGACAAAACTCAACTTTAAACTTTACACAAAAAATCAATTCTCGAATTTTTTTGTTATGGGATAAAGATGTAATTAATGCTAGACATGCTTTCTTCAAGAAAACTTCTTGTACTGAAGGGCACGTTTCTGAGCTTCTCACTCACTCCTCCAGAAATTGAAAACTCCTCTCTTCTTAACATTTCCTTTATAATAAGAGAACCAATTACTGTGGGCAAATGGGCCTCAGTTATTAAACTTTTTCTTTGCCCTCTTCCCAAATGATGTGATGCGCTCTTTTACTAAGTATTGATTGAGCTCTTTTGGGGGATTCTTCTTTCTTTCAAAACTAACTAATTATCACGCTTTGTCGAGTGATTTTGTTCAGTTTTTTTTTACCGGGGTTTGGAAAATTTCGGCCCCGATTTGTGAGAAAATGGTGGTGTTAGTCAAAGTTTATGGGTATTAAAAAGTTTACCTTTTATCTTAAAATAGATTAATAACTTCTTTTGAAGTTTCGTGATGAATTTAATTTTGTTTTCTTTCTTTATATGTGCTTCGTAAATGTTTTGAATTTAATACTTTCGTATAAGGCAACTTTTCACTGTGTTTATTGCATTTCGGGCCTGATGGCCGAGTGCTCAGCGTTGTGGTGCTCAGTGCTACACTTTTTGGAATCGAGTCCGACAGTGCCATCTGTGTGTCTCTTGTGGTTCGGTTTCACTTTAAACTGTAGGTCATCTTCTTAATATGGCTGTAGAACGTTGTGCATACCTGCCCTGCAAAAAGAAAAACATATCATATTTCGAAATCTGCCAGTTGGTAAA